>WBNM01033334.1:0-19251 GCA_013399055.1 Ramphastos sulfuratus | reverse complement strand
CTGCCTTTCTGCACTGCCTTTCTGCACTGCCTTTCTGCACTGCCTTTCTGCACTACCTTTCTGCACTACCTTTCTGCACTGCCTTTCTGTACTGCCTTTCTTCATTGCCTTTCTGCACTACCTTTCTGCATTGCCTTTCTTCATTGCCTTTCTGCACTGCCTTTCTTCACCACCTGCCTTTCTGCACTGCCTTTCTTCATTGCCTTTCTGCACTACCTTTCTGCATTGCCTTTCTTCATTGCCTTTCTGCACCGCCTTTCTGCACCGCCCCTCTACCGGCAGCAGTTCTCCATTCGCAGCTCATTAACTGGAATCCTTGCGGCCACCTGTTAGCAGCTGACACTGGTGGCTCAGCAGCAACTCAGCTCTTCTCTCCTTCCCTCTGCCTGGAATATTTTGTATTTTACCACAGGATCATTATGGTGAGTTTTGGAAGCCTCTTTGTACAAGGAACTTACTCAAGGACCAAGGCACCATAAGTACATCTGCTAGAGTTGATGCTAAGGCTGTGTAAGCATAGTTAGAATTGTTCCTGTTTTCGTGTTCCTATTTTCCAAGTTCTGATTGTTTAAACTGTTTATTTCTGTGTCCATAAATATTCTTTGTGCAGCTATTTCCTGTCGACCAAAAATCCAAAGAGTCTCAGGGAATTTTCCTGATTTTTAAATATTAATAATAAAAATTAAGATTCATACATAAATTAATAATCATAATTCATAACGGATTATTAATGTAATATCAACTCAGTTCCTTTCATCATGCTCCTGGACAAGGTTGTTGGTAAGAGCCTGGAAAACATAAGGTTGTTGGTCTAAGAGCCAAAAGGAGAACACAGTCCTTCTTTAAGCCATTGCATCCAGAGGCCAGACAGTTTCCCCTTGTCAATGCTTTCAAAACTCTCTGAAGGTAAACAACAGCCACTGGCACCACTGTCTGTCAGTGTCAACTCTAAACTGAGGCATTACTGGAATTAGAAAGTATAAATGAAATTCCTGCATAGTGATTGCATGCACTGTATCTATATTTTCAAGGATCTTACTTGATTTCTTTTTTCATTTTACAGAACTTTGTGTTACACATACACAGACAAATACTCTGCAAAGTCTTCCATATGGATATCCAGGAATCAGTTTTTCAAATTGCACAACAGTTAGAGAGAAAGAATTCANCTAGATGATCCTTGAGGTCCCTTCCAACTTTGCCATTCTATATTTTCTGTGTGCTGGTAACTTGGCTCCATAGAAATACTTCTACCTCTTCTCGCAGACAGATTGTACTGGCCCCTTCTAGGACAAAGTTCCTGTATCTAAACTCTATTGAAATAAACACTCCTAGATCACTAATCTACCATAAACTTGTTACAAACTAGTCAATAAGAAGGATCATGCCCTTTAATTATAATTTATTTCAGTCTGATGCTGCAAGACTAATTAGTGCTTACTCCTACTTCATAAGCAAGCAGAACTTAGCAAAGAAGAAATGTCATAAGGGCAGCCAGCCAGAAAGCTTTCAGCAGTGAAGAACATACCTACAGTTCTGCAGAAATAAACCCTCACAGAGCACCACTGCATTTGGAGGATCTTGGCAGGTACCTGAGGGACACTGACTTGAAGAGATTTACTTTCTCCTCTTAGAAGATGTCAGACTACTCCCCTGGGGCTGTTGATGGTTGGATATTGATTTGTGCAGTCAGGGTTCTTAAATGGCAGGGTTCTCTATGGCATAAGCTTTTAAACTTTGAAATACCTTTTCTTAGTGGCTATTTCTTGACCACTCCCTTCCAATCTGTTGTTTCTGAAGCACACAAAGACAACTTTCCTGGCACTGCTATTTCCCACCATCTCTTTCCTGAGAGGTCAAAGCATACTAATGCATGAACGGCTAGTGTTGAACACCTTTAAAAAGCCAGAAATCAGAGGCACTGCTGATTAACAGTGAAGACCTTACTTCCCAGGTGTGTAAGCAGTGATCTTGGTAGATGAAAGGTTGGACATTAGCCAGCAAGATGAGCTTACAAATCAGAATGCCAGCCACATCCTGGACCACATCCATCACAAGTATGGCCAGCAAATGGAAGGAGGTGATTCCGTCCCTCTTCTCTGCTCTGGTGAGATTCCACCTGGAGCATTGTGCCCAACTCTGAAGTCCTCAGCAAAGGAAGGACATGAACATATTGGAGTGGGGCCAGAGGAGGGCCACAGGGACTGGAAAACCTGTTATGAAGAAAAGTTGAAAGAGCTGGGGTTGTTCAGCCTGGACAAAAGAAGGCCACAGGAACACCTTATTGTGGCTTTCCAGTACTTAAAGAGGGCCTACAGGAAAGGTAGGGACAGTTATTTTTGGAGGGCCTGTGGCAAGAGGACAAGGAGTAATGATCTTAAACTAAGAGAAGGGAGATCCAGACACAATCTCTGGCAGAAAGTTGTAATGCTGAGGGTGCTGAAACCTTGGAATAGGTTGCTCATAGATGTGGTAGAAGCCCCACCCTTGGAAACATTCAAGGTCACTTTGGACAGGGTTCTGACCAAGGTGATCTAGTTGAAAATGTCCTTTCTCTGTTGCAGGGTGTCTGGTCTAGATGAACTTTAAAGATTCCTTCCAACCCAAATCATTCTATGGTTCTGTATCTCTGCCAAAAAAGAAAGATAAGTAGATAGGCAGGAAGACAGATATTAAAAAGAAGACATTGAGTCAAACTAGGATTGCTTTTTCTGCTGTTTCCTCAGGATTTTTAAAGTTTACCCCTTACTTTTACTTATGATTATAGTTGAGATTTGTTGTGAGTTTTTTCTACCTGAGGTTTGAACAGACTCTTGAATATAGTGGAGATGTGGAAACTCAACCTTCTAGAGAACAGTAAGTTTAGAATAATAGAATTAATTGGATTGGAATAGACCTTAAAGATTTTCTAATTCCAACAGCCCTGCCATAGGCAGGGACACCTTACACTAAAGCAGGCTGCTCAAAACCCTATCCAGCCTGGCCTTGAGTGCTTCCAAGGATGGGGCAGTTCTAGTTTCTAGTTCTTGAAATAGAAAAATCAAATCTCCTTATGGCACTTGATGTCACTGAAATATCAAGTCAAAGGAAAGGTGAGAGACAGTAGATTTCCAGTCTCTCCACTGAACACTGTGTGGTGGATACAGAGCAAAACATATCAGAGTTATCCCAGCACACTCCTCAATAATAATTCATTTAGTCTTTTGAATATATTTAACCTGATTTTCTAAAGGTAGTGATTATATTATGTGAACAACCATGCCTGCATCTCCTTAATTGTAGTAAGTCCAACAGCCAATTACAATCAAATCTGAAAAAATGAGGAAAAGAAAGACAGTAAATTCCTGAAACTTGGTAAACTAATGTGGTTCGTTATAAACAAGGACATTCTGCAGTGCAACCTGAATTGTTATCATAGGCCAGAGAATCCACAGGAGCATAAAAGAGAAAGAAATCTGGGTAGGCACAATTCCAACTACAACTCCAGGCTGGGTGGGGAATGGCTGAGAGCAGCCCTGAGGAAAAGGCTCTGGGGGTCTGGGGTGATGAAAAGCTCAAGATGAGGCTGCAGTGTGAGTGCAGCCCAGACAGCAACTGTGTGCTGGGCTGCAGCAAGAGCAGTGTGGGCAGCNATTCTATGATTCTGTGATCTATGAAACAGAGACAGAATCACTGAATGTTAGGGGTTGGAAGGAACCTCAAAAGATCATCTAGTCTAATCTCTGCTGCCAGAGCAGGATCCTCTATATCAGATCACACAGGAATGCATCCTGGCAGGCCTTGAATACCACCAGAGAGGAAGACTTCACAATTCCCCTGGGCAGCCTGTTCCAGTGCTCTATCACCCTCACAGTGAAAAAAATGATTCCTCCTGTTTCCATGGAACTTCCTATGCATCAACTTCCACCCATTGCCCCTTGTCCTGTCATTGACAATCACTGAGCAGAGCCTGGCTCCATCCTCCTGGCACTCACCCTGCACATATTTATAAACATGAATGAGGTCACCTCTCAGTCTCCTCTGTTGGGTCTCATAAGACTGCCAAGTGGCAGTACTCTGTGCTGGGAATCATTCAAGATAAGGAGGTAGTTATGTAAACAAGGATGTAGCTTAGCAAAACAGGGTGCCTGACGGTGACACTCTTGAAGGCCTTTCTTTATCAGTCAGCCTGGGAACAGCTCAGGAAGAGCTGACTGTAACCAGAAGAGAGAATGCATAATGTGTGTGAGCAGGCAGTCTACCCTGTCTAAGTCCATGCTGACTTGCTGCAATAAAGGGGCAATCTTGGATGCACCACATTGGTGTTGTGGTCATCCCTGTCTCACATCATCCATTCCCCCACACCTAGCAATCCCTGATGTCGCAGGATTCTGCAGCAGCCTCTGGTGATCTCTGGCATTCTGGTGATCCCTGGTATTCTGGTGATCCCTGGCATGCTGGTGATCCCTGGCATGCTGGTGATCCCTGGCATGCTGGTGATCCCTGATATGCTGGTGATCCCTGACATGCTGGTAATCCCTGGCATTCTGGTCACCTCTGACTTGATATTCTTGTGATTCCACCAGACTCCTCCTCTCCAAACTAAAGAGTTCCAGCTCCCTCAGTCTCTCCTCATAAGAAAGATGTTCCACTCCATCATTTTTGTGGCTCTGTGCTGGACTGTTCTAAACAGTTCTCTGAGGTTCTTCTTGAACACTCTATTCGAGATGTGGCCTCACCAGGGCAGGCACTTCATGCATATTTCAACCTTGGGAAAATTCTCAGTCAGGGCTCAATCAGTTCAGATATTGGAGCCAGTCATTTCATAATGCACATGCACTGAGAATAAGATGCCTTTTGTCCCAGTGCTGAATTCATTTTTTTCTAAGCAGTCAATTCTANAGTATCTGAAGGGCTGGGGAGGGATTATTTACAAGGTCTTGTAATGACAGGACAAGGGGCAATGAGTTTGAACTGGCAGAAGGGAGATTGGGTGTTAGAAGGAAGTTGTTTGCAGTGAGGGTGGTGAGACACTGGCACAGGTTGCCCAGGGAGGTTGTGGAGTACAGAATCACCCAACGTGATCTTTGATCATGTTGGGTGATTCTGTGCTCAACAACCTTCCTGGAGGTGTTCAAGGCCAGGTTGGATGAGGCCTTGAGTGACTTGTGCTAATGGGAGGTGTCCCTGCCTATGGCAGGGGGTTGGAACTAGATGAGCTTTGGATCCCTTCTAACCTTACCATTCTAGGATTCTATGATGCTTGGATCTGCATTTTATCCCTATAGGCTAGCAGAGAAACTCACACATTCTCTGAGGTAGGTGAAGGAATTAAAATAGTCNGAGATGTGGCCTCACCAGGGCAGGCACTTCATGCATATTTCAACCTTGGGAAAATTCTCAGTCAGGGCTCAATCAGTTCAGATATTGGAGCCAGTCATTTCATAATGCACATGCACTGAGAATGAGATGCCTTTTGTCCCAGTGCTGAATTCATTTTTTTCTAAGCAGTCAATTCTACAAAAAAGGAATATAATTTTACTTTTATACAGACACAGAATGGAAATACATGTTGAAGCATCAAAAGATTCTGTGAAAACACCTGTCCTAATCATAACTGCCCACTTTTTCTCTAACATATAAAGAATAGGCCTGGTTACATGAGCAAGGAAGTACTGAGAACTGAACTCAGATGTTGAACTCTGCATGAATCCAACATGAATCGTTAAGTTACCCTACTGTTTTCTGTACTCTTCTTCAAGGCAACTATGTGTATTAGCTGATATTCCATCAACTTCTGTAAAATTCTCTCTTCAGCATATGTCTCCAAACACAGCATTGTACCAAGGAGTCAATCAATTAAAAGTTTCCATCGGCTTGGAGAAGTTAGACTAGGATTTGTCACAGAGTCTGTTCAGTTATCTCTTACACTGACCACTGATTTACAAGGGCAAATTGGTCTCCTGATAGCACCAGCTAAGCTTTTCACATCTTGCAGTAATAAAAGACTAACATTGCTGCACTGAGTCATTTTATGTGGAGTTTCCTTTTTATCATGCCTTTAGTACCCTAGACAGAGCAAGGTAATGGCTTATTTTAAGGAATTTTGTGTGAAGTGATCATTTNAAAAAAAAAAAAAGAGAGAGAACTTGTTTGATTTCTCCTAGCTGGGCAATTGTGTTACTCAAGTAGATTCTTCTGAGAGTTCTAAATGAGGATCATTTATTTTACAGGGAACATCGTGGGCACAGGGATTGATGACTGCACCTTACACAACTGCAGAAGCACTAAATGATGAAAGCATGACACTAAGGAGCGAGCTGGCAGAGGCATACTTACAAATTACTTAACTCCTGGAACAGAACTGATCACAGCTTTAAAGCAGATCTGCCTCAAATTTGTGGTCTTTTGACCTCTCATTGAAGCCTTTTACGCTCAATCCCCCAAGTCTGTTTAGACTGCAAACTAGGACACAAGGTTTTAAATAGAAACAACTAAACAGTATTATGTCAAAGAGCAAAAAGAAAAGCTTTCTGCACAAGCTCACTGTGTCCTTGCAGTCATTTCGTAGGATGCTGGGCTGAGTCTCAGGCAGCTCAGTAACACTAAGCATTATCCACCCCTCCCCCAGTCCCTTAGCAGGGTTTCCTTTTGTTATTTTTGAGATTCTGTTGATCTGCTCCCCAGTTTCACACTGGTCACATTCTGCCAACATGCACGCAGTGCTCCTCTGTCACCATCAGGGGTGCAGCCATCTTTCCATTCTGGGGCAAAGACCATATCTAAGCCAGCAACACTTCAGAAGCACATCCTACAAATCCATGTCACCTAGAGACCACTTAAAAATTAAATTAATGGTGTCCTTGCCAAGTCTATAGGGACTCAGAGATGCTCTAAAGTACTCAGTACTTTAGCACCTCCACTTTCATTCTACGAAAGTCATAGCACACCTCTGACCAATTTATCTTTTACATTGTAAAATTCTTGAAATTATATTGACTATCCCAAAATGCAGATAAATCATAGAATCATAGAATGGTAAGGTTGGAAGGAACCTCAAGGATCATCTAGTTCCAACCCCCATAGGCAGGGACACCTCCCACTAGCACAGGTCACTCAAGGCCTCCTCCAACCTGGTCTTGAACACCTCCAGGGAGGGAGCAGCCACACCCTCCCTGGGCAACCTGTGCCAGTGTCTCACCCCCCTCACTGTAAAGAACTTCCCCCTAACATCTCCCCTCTGCAAGTTCAAGACCATTGCCCCTCATCCTGCCATTACAAGACCTTGTCAATAGTCCCTCCCCAGCCTTCCTGGAGCCCCCTTCAGATCCTGGAAGGCTACTCTAAGGTCTCCTGGAAGCCTTCTCTTCTCCAGGCTGCAGAGCCCCAACTCTCTCAGCCTGTCCTCACAGCAGAGCTGCTGCAGCCCTCTCAGCATCTTGGTGGCCTCCTCTGGACCAGCTCCAACACTTCCATGTCCTTGCTGTGCTGGGGGCTCCAGAACTGCACACAGGACTGCAGGTGGGGTCTGACAAGAGCAGAGTAAAGGGGAAATGTAATGAAGAAAATAATTGATGGTTTTGGGGATGCAGATTTCTGTAACATGGATAACTGGACTGAAATGGAATGTTTATTGCCAACTGTTTGACATGAGCAAACTGCATTTTCATTTTTTATCTCTCTCTACAGCAGCAACATTAATATATTTTGCAGATTTGCCATTAAATACAGAGAGATGATTTTCTATCTAAGTTCTACAAGCAGTTTTGTGGAAGAAAATGGGTAATCAACATCAAGAATGTCTTTCTTCTGAAAATGCTTTTAGTCTAACATAAATGACAGCTATTTAAAGGCAATCACTTGTGTTTTATATCTCACACAAAAACCAGCAGACAGAATACCCTGCCTTTGAGACAAAACACTGATACATGTGACAGAACATTTCAAGTAGTAATAATCAGGCAGCCACAGATTCAGCAGCATCCTGAAGAAAAAAGAAATATCCTCCACTAAAATCCAATATTGTTGTGATTCTGCCCCTTTACTCTGCTCTCCTCAGACCCCATCTGCAGTCCTGTGTGCAATTCTGGAGTCCTCAGCACAGGAAGGACATGGAAGTGTTGGAGGAGGTCCAGAGGAGGCCACGAAGATGCTCAGAGGGCTGCAGCAACTCTCCTACGAGGACAGGCTGAGAGAGTTGGGGCTCTGCAGCCTGGAGAAGAGAAGGCTTCCAGGAGACCTTAGAGTAGCCTTCCAGGATCTGAAGGGGGCTACAGGAAGGCTGGGGAGGGACTATTGACAAGGTCTTGAAATGCCAGGACAAGGGGCAATGGGTTTGAAGTGGCAGAGGGGAGATTGAAAGTGGATGTTAGGAGGAAGTTGTTTGCAGTGAGGGTGGTGAGACACTGGCACAGGTTGCCCAGGGAGGTTGTGGCTGCTCCCTCCCTGGAGGTGTTCAAGGCCAGGTTGGAGGAGGCCTTGAGTGACCTGTGCTAGTGGGAGGTGTCCCTGCCTATGGCAGGGGGTTGGAACTGGATGATCCTTGAGATCCCTTCCAACCTTACCATTCTATGACTCTATGATGCTATGATCTTTTAGCTGATATGATGTTGCATTACATTATGAATGTCTAAATGTCTGCATTAGCCAGGTACAGAAGATGCAAATAACATTCGTTCTGCAGTATGTACACTGATAACTTGCACATCTGTTAGAAATAAAGTGGTTTTTAAAATATCACCCAGGAGGCATGTGTTCTGTTCGGTGACCTTTGGAAACTCTACTCCAATGAGTAACTAGTGATGCGCAAATAAGTTGAGACACAGTAGATAAAAAGTGCCTATAACATTGTATGTTATCTGTTATGAGGGTGGCTATGGTTAAAAGATATGTTGCTCTTTCACAATCTGCCTGAGAGAGCAAATCACTGAGAACATAAACTTGTATCTCTTTAACTTGAATGGTTATGGAATTCATTATCTTGGACAATTAAAAATATAACATGCAGGAAAAGAGCAATGAATTGTATAACCTAAGTGATGTAATGGTGGCTTGCTACCTTATAGGCATTCGTTCAGATGGCATCAGTCACATCTTGGTAAATCCAACCTTGCCTTCAAATATTTCAGATAGAAAGAAGCCTAACTGTGTTTCCTTTAAAATGAGAAAATGTAGTATTGCCAGGAGGCTATCAAAGGAATTCAGCAATGGCAACCTTGCTGAATGTATTAGAAACATTTGTAAGCACTGCGACACATGACAGATCTTAGGCTTTCATTTTCACACGATATGCAGCCCATCTGGTCTTGATCTTGTGGCAAGGGAAGTCTGCAGTCTAAAGACAACAGTTATATAACAAAAAAAAAGACAAGGAAAAAAGCACAAAATCCAGGAAGATATGATGCAGCACACATTTTAAACCTCTCCCTTTTTTGTGCTGCCTTTACACCACACTGCTGTCAAAGCCTTCACTACCAGACCCAGTTGTAACTCATGTAATTCAGACTTGCAGAAGCATATCCTTTACACGTGGATAGGGTCCATAGCATTTAAATAATCACTTGAATATGCAATTTTTGTTTTACAGCATAAAATTATGTCTTTTACTATGTACGCAGGCAAGAAAATCAAGGAAGTTGGTGCCACAATTCCAGTTTACAAGCTGAAAGGGAAGTACCAAGTCACACAAGCTCCTTCTGGTAACCAAATGCTGAGTTGAGCACTGACATGGTTATAGGGAAGAAAAGCACCCTGGATAGTGGTCTGCAAGCTGCTACACCTGAAGCTTTTTGACAACTTGAAAGACTTAACCTGTTACATCACTGCCATTTTTATAATTGAAAAAATATTTATTCAAAATAGAAACATTTTCTGTTTATTTTCAATTCCATAACAAATAGCATTATTTTCACCACAGAGCATATTTCCTCTTGTAAGAAAACAAATTATACTTACCCTCTCCAAAGTGATTTCTTCAAATTCATATTCGATTTCTGTTCCATTGACCTAAAGAAAAGAAAATAAGAAAATTCTTTCAGGGCACATGGAAGACAACTTACAAGGGATATTCAATAGATATACTACTAAGATATACCACAAGAGATATACCACTAAGATCAGTTAACTGAGGCACATTTTTCAACATGTAGATGAGGCTATCCAAGTGACAGCCCACGAAGCTCCCTTTTGCTTTGAAAGGCTTGCAATCAAGCCTGCAAATGTGAAAACAGTGACATTTCAGTTGGTCGAATTCTGAAATAATGGATAACTAAGTCACATAATATGGCTGGTATTTGATAAAGTTTGTTAGTGAACTTCACACTGTAGGGAAACACTTTGTATTAACTGGACATGTGAGCAATCCAAGCTGTGCTGACTGCTAATTGTAAGCTGAAAACTTTCACGGTCTACAAGAAAGGTCATCTGGAGGGCAAGAACACCAGCTACAGCAGCCTGCAGAAGAACTGAACAACAACAGGAGATCAAACCAAAACAAGGACTCTGGAGAAGCCTCTGAACAGATACTGATGTGCCAACGGCTTAGTGCCCTCACAGCTCACCCCTTAACAATTTACACCAGTTGCCTATTGCCAACAGCTTGTCCCTTAACGATTTTAGCCAACTGCTTAATGCCACAGAGCTTGTGCCTTAATGCTTTGGACCAATTGCCTAACCATAGTCTGTTAGAAAGTATGTAAGGGGATACTCATGTTCAATAAATGGGCATTGCTTGGATCATAGCGGTCTGCGTGTGGCTCTGTCCAGGATCTCTCACTGATGACTTCCCAACATCACACCACTGTCTAAATAGTTTCCAAGGTAATAGTTCCATGTCAAACCAGAAGATCTCTTTCTAAAAACCATTCTCACAAAAGGGAAGAAAGATTAATTATTCATTGCCTTAAGATCTCCAATTTACTTTGCAATCCAAACCCAGACAGGAAACTCGTAGTACTTATGCAAAACTCACTCGCTGATACGTACACTGGAATACATCTTGTTTACTATATTAAGCCAGGGCAAGAACATGACAGAGGACCTTTGCAGTAGACAGCTGAATGGCAAAAAGGCACAGAATGTTAATGCAATTCTTAACGCTGAGTTTCAGTGTCAAAATAAATTAAGCTACAAAATGTAGAGCACCAAAATGGATTGCGCTGGACAAGAAATCTATCAGCCGAAGACATGACACTGATTTAAGTGGTATTCTAAAACCTTGTTACAGTCTCACATGGATTTTTTTTCTGTCCCTCTAGGCAACTTACTTGACATCCTTTTCTCAGTTTCCTCATCTCTTAAATGGGTAGAGTACCACATCAGAGAATGCTGCAGAAGCTGACTATACTGTAAGTAAAGTGCAGAGTAATGAAAATATTTCTAATGTTAAAATCTCATAAACATTTCAAAGTGTTCTTTAATTGCAGCTGGTCAGCACTTTATTTTTCTCTTTCCTTTTTTTTTTTTTTTTGTTTTTTAAATTNCTCATCTTGAGCTTTTCATCACCCCAGACCCCCAGGGCCTTTTCCTCAGGGCTGCTCTCAGCCATTCCCCACCCAGCCTGCAGTTGTGCTTGGGATTGTGCCTACCCAGGTGCAGGACCTTACACTTGGCCTTGTTATATCTCATGAGGTTGGCTTGGGCTCACCTCTGCAGCTTGTCCAGAAAGTATCAATTAATCAAAAGTAATACATATTGCACATGAATCATGCCTATTTAGTTTCTGTGAGGGCAAGACATTTCCTGAAAATAACTTTCATGTTTTATTGAATGAAAAAAAAAGATAAAATTCTAAGAGCAAAACTGAAGTGAAGCATTAGAACTGATGTGGAGGAACAAATTTGTCCTTTCTCAGAACAAGAACATTTATTACTCCTTCCCACTCCCAACTGATTCTTTTCATGTATTAACTTTCTAACTGGAATCAGAGAACACTGTATACAAATCATTCCTTAGCCAAGACCTTTCAAATGTAATTAAGCCCTTCTCTTGTGAATATTATAACTAGATGCATCTATCTACCAAATAAAACCTTCCTGGAAAATCCACCCACTATTTAATTTGTCTGCAGTTCAAGATCTGATAAAACATTAAATCAGTAATAGAAATACAATTTGTACAATCTACATTCAAAAGGAAAAAGGGAGAGAGAGAAAAGCCCAAACAAATAACTCACACTTAACAATGGAACAAAACCACATAGTCAACGAAGAAACTATTTAATATATACATAATATTTGGTGAGTTTTGGGTTTTTGCTTGTTTTTTTGTTTTGTTTTTTTTTCATTCTTACAATCTGGTAATCATACTAAGAGCTGATATGAATGAAAAATTTGATATCATTTTCTGTTCTATGTTATCACTTTAATGCTGTCCACACAGATGCTTTTATTACTACAGGCAACTTGCTAGGTATAAACAGCTTTACAGCTATTCCATTTCTCGTCCTTTCTGGTTTAATGCTAATGAAATCAAAGCTGTCTATACGTCCCTGTTTTCATGAACCTCTCTTTTATCTTAGGTTGTTGGATAGCTCTGATCTATGCCTTCAATTGCTCAGTCTTGCTCTATAAAGCTGTCTTCGCTTCACTGCTTATAATCACTTTGCCTTCACATTAAAAACTCATTAGTGCAGCAAAATGGGAAAAAGAGGGACAAGAGAAGTGAGCAACCTCTGTACAAAGATGAAAACACAAGCTGGATACTCATTCTGTATTTGCACACAAAACCAATCTTGATTATGGTCATCTGCAGAGTCCTTTTATCATCCACAATCACAATTCCAAAAAGGTCTTAAATTAAAATCCCATTAATCACAGAAGAAATCCATTACCAGGCTCCGTAGCAGCAGGGATGAAATGCATTAAAAAGCTGATCCTGGTCCAAATCTTTTTGATTATTTAAGGATATATACCTACATTGCAGCCCACTGCCCTGCTTTCCTTGCTGGTTGCTCAAAGCACCAAAGTGGTTATTTCGTGAGGGATCTAATAAGATATTGCACCTACCTGAGGCAGGTGGAATGATGATGATGTATGCAGTACCATTCATTGCTAGCACCATTTTATTTCGTATTTAGACTCTCTGGCTGCACCTACACTGCTAAATTAGAGTCAATTTCCAGCCAAGTCTCAGTGCTTAAGGCTGTTTCTGTCTGGAACCTGCTGGAAAAATCTAGCTGAAGAGTGAGCCAACAGTTAAGCAGGAGGAGAATGGTTATTCCAGCACTGGAACTGGCTTGTCCATCCTCTCACTTAGCAGCATATGGACATAGCCTCTCCTTTTGCCCATTTTAATTTGACAGTCTCTGACCGTTTTGAACACCTAAACAAGCTGTCTAAACCTGCAACTTTCATTTCTTGCATGCATTCAGAACCTGCCTGTATGTCTCTCTTTACATGAGTTTTCTGACTTTATGTCAGACTGCAGCAAGGTGACTAAGCAAAACTTCCTATGGCCTGTATAATTTTAGATAACCATGAAAAATTTTAAACATTGCATGACATTTTCTATTCTCTGCAGTCAAAGGAGTCATCAGCATTTCCAAGTCAGTTTGGGAATACCCTTTCCCATCTTTCAGGAGTGCAGTTTTAGCACACCAGGTATTTTTAATCTGAACTAAATTGTTATATTTATCGTGCTGAAATGTGAGGTAGTCGCCTGGCTCTTTGTAAGAAGAAATGGGCACTTTTAGGTCTTAGTTCACTTCATCCTGCAGGGCCTTGTGCCCCTGGGGTTTCTTTTCACTACATACCAATGAAGTCTAAAAACAATGTAAAGTTTGCTGAGCAGTGATTCTGTGATTTTGAGATTTGGTTCTTTTAAATGTGTTTTCTCTGCATTACTCCTAACCACAGACTGGTAACAAAGGTCTGCTTTAAGGAATGCTGTATGGCTTTTGTAATTATACACCAGGGAAAGGCCAGATCTCTGGATTAGCAGCTTCTCCAATTGCTTTTTTGGGCTTGTATGTGCCTGTATCTGGCAGCACACACACGGCACGATAGCCAACACCTGCTCCCACAAGCCCAACCTTTTAGGATGTCCACAAGCTAAAATTCAATGCTCCTTTCCTCCAAAAGCTCAAAGCTGAGATGCATTGCTGTTGGCTTTGACTTGAAACACTGAAGCCTCCCTCTTCAGAGAAAAAGTGCTCAGCACCACCTGTCACAGTAAAAGGCCTAGAGGACTCTAGCAGAAGTGGATAAGAAATCAGAGAATCATAGAATGTTAGGGCTTGGAAAGGACCTGAAAATATCATCCAGTCCAACCTCCCTGTCAGAGCAGGATCACCTATACCAGATCACACTGAACTGCATCCAGGCGGGCCTTGAATATCTCCAGAGAGGGAGACTTTACAACTCCCATGGACAGGCTGTTCCAGTGCTCTGTCATCCTCACAGGGAATATTTTTTCCCTCATGTTTTCATGGAACATCCTATACCTCAAGTTCCACTCATTGCCCCTTGCCCTGTCATNGAGATAGCCAATCAAATGGCAGTTAGCCAAGATTTGGCCATATTGGGTGAAGCCATAGGCTTGCTTTACCCTTTTTTGGGCAGATCACAGCCTTGCACAAGGCAACCCTGTGCACCCTGTTTACCGCAGTTGCTGGGCTGACCCCAGACCCCAGACTGAGTGGTGCCAGGTTCTTTGTCCCTTTTCCTGTGGTTGCTCTCCCCAAAACAGGAGGGAGAGCAGAAAAACATGCCTGGGCAAGCCAGGACATGTACAAGCCTAATTTGGCCTGTTTAGGCCTACCACGACAATTGGGTATCATCGAGCAGAACCTGGCTCCAGCCTCCTGGCACTCACCCTTTACCTATTTATAACCATGAGTGAAATCACCCCTCAGTCTGCTCTCCAAACTAAAGAGACCCAGCTCCCTCAGATGCACAGATGAGTATGAGAGGATGCAATCAAACACATTCCTTTTTCAAAGGACATAGTTTGAAATCAAAATATATCTCATTCTGGAACAGAAATGAAATGCATAAGCACTGCACAAAACCTTTAGAGAACTTTTAAGCACCTCTGCTGCCCTGTTGCTCAGGAATAGCATCAATGACATTCACTTCTGCAGGCAAAAAGACTTCTCAGTCTCTCAACCTTATTGACGCTCATGGTCTGAAGTGTGGTGAACTTATAGCCTCTGTGGAATAAGCTATCATAATTCAACTAAATCCCAGTGTTTAAAGCATCTACTTGCAAAGGTGGGGTAACAGTTGCCTTTCATTTACCCTTGCACTTGTTAGATTGGAGAACTCTCCTGAATTTAGACTCAAAGAATAAGCCTCTGTAGAATAAGCTACCATAATTCAACTAAATCCCAATGTTTAAAGCATCTACTTGCAAGGGTGGGGTAACAGATTGGAGAATTCTCCTGAAATTAGACTCAAAGATGTCTCAAAGAGATGTAGTGAATGGCAATTCTCTAGATGCCAGCATTCAAGAGTGTGGCCGCTTGAGTTAGATTCCTACCTCAGACATAAAAATCATTCAAAACAGAGAAACTTGGAGGTGGAAGCTCTAAGGCGAACATTTGGGGGTAAGCCATAGAATGGCAACAATGGATAAGTTAATTTAATCTCATTGGAGCATCAAAAGCTTTATGTTTGGACTTTCCCCTTGCTGCTTCTGCTGCTTCGCCTGCGCCTGCTGCTACCTTCCCCTGCTGCTGCTTTGGCTGCTGCTGCTTTTGCTGCTTTCGCCGCCGCTTGACCCCTTCCCCATCTGCCTTCAGGTTATTATATTCTTCTAGTAGTTGTATTTTTCCCTACACTGTTATATTTAGTTTAAGAAATATGATTTTTTTCCTGACTTCACAGAAAAAACCAATACATGTTGTGGTAAGTTTATTCTACCAGGGGAGGGATCCATCCTAATCTGGTACTAAGAGAGATTTCCTAGCAAAGCTCTAATTACTACTAGAGTTCAGTGATCTTTCTAAGAAGAAAGTACTCTTCAGGTGACTCTTTCAGGACAGTGAGAAATAAGGAACAGGTAAAAAGAGATGTTTGTATACTATTTTGTGGACTACCTGAAATAAAGAGCACAGAACACCAAAGTAAGTGTCTGACAAACCCAGATTTGTTTGTTTCTTTATCTTAATAATTCTACTTTATTTTTCTAGCAAGTTTCTGTCATGCAGTGCAGTTTAAGGATAGCATAAGCAGCTGAAATAGTCCCTTAACAAAAGGGATTTCTGCAGGTTATGATAGAATCACAAAATTATTGCTAAAAACATTTTGTTGGGTTTTTATTTTTCAGATATTCTCTCACTTTTTAAAGTTTTTACTGATATGGTGTTGTTTCTTTTTTTTATTGTTGGAGTTTGGGTTATTTTTTTTTTGTTTTGTTGGTTGGTTTTGTTTGGGGTTTTTGTGGGTTTGGGGTTTTTATTTGTGTTTGTTGGGTTTTCTTTTTTATAATAATGATGCAGTTTTTGTAGTTCCACAATTATTTCATTTGATAGATCTATTTACAATGAAATAAGTAAGCATTGCCTAATTCTTTCTTGCTATACCTCTACCTAGCCACAACTGTATCCACCAACTCAATAAGATAAAGGTGTCATCACACGAATTTTAATTGCAAAGTCTGTATTATGACAGTGGCAGCAACACTATTTACATAACTATCATCTTTCACAACCACTGCACCTCTTCTTTCCAATAAATTTTATGTCATCAGAGCTGCTCGTTAAGTCTCATTTTCAAGAAGAGATTGTTTTGCCTAAAAATTACAACACCTGTAGACTTTTACTACAGGCAACCCCCATCTTAATTATATTTAATTGAATATTGTTTTGCAGATGTCTTCAAAAAAGAAGACTCCTTATGTTGTTTGTATTATATGCACAGGAAGATAACTATCCTGATACTGATTTTCACTCAACATGCACAATTTATTCTTTTATGTATTTATGGTTTCACCAGTTGCCTACCTACCCCAAACCTCACCAGGATACAAGACTTTCATTTTGTACAAGTAACCCTGGGCTGTATTTGTCCTTTAAACATTTCCAATTTACTGCATAATTAAGATGGTCCATTTTACATTTCAGAAAGATGAAGGCTATTTGGGTAATTTAACGAGCAGAAGCTTTATATAGCTCTTCATGATTTCTGCTTTATCAGTGAGACCAAAGAGTGATCCTCATTTAGCCCTTTGCCATCTCCAGATTTAGGTTATTTTTCCATTAACTCTCAAAGGAAAGCTGCTGATGTCCTTTAGATATTGTTTTCCAAGAGAATTTGAAGTTTCCTTTTTCTCTGCATATAAAAAACAAAAAGACATCTCCTGTACTCTCCGATTTCATATCCTGCCCTACCTCATTTCTCAAATCTTTCAAACAATAAGATTGCATTGTAACATCTTTGTCAGTGACATGGACAGGGGAATCAGTGCACCCTCACCAAGTGTGCAGATGGCACCAAGCTGTGTGGCACAGTCAACTTGCTAGAGGGCAGGGATCCANTTGTGGCTGCTCCCTCCCTGGAGGTGTTCAAGGTCAGGTTGGAGGAGGCCTTGAGTGAGCTGTGCTAGTGGGAGGTGTCCTTGCCTATGGCAGGGGGTTGGAACTAGATGATCCTTGAGGTCCCTTCCAACCTTACCATTCTATGATTCTATGATTTTCTGTATCGTTTCTGCAACACCATCCCCTAGACTAATCACAACTTCTCATATCTCCACTTCAGGTTCTATTGGTTTTTTTCCCCATTTTTTTTTTCAGCTGTTTCTTCCTTCTTACTATCTCAAAATCTGTTCTTTTCTTTTTGCTCACACACAGATGCTCACATATACACAACAAAGTAAACATACTTTATCTAATCCCATGTAATCCAAGGGAGCATTCGTAATTAGTTTTCCATCTTCTCATTTTTTCTCCCTGTTTAACCTAATCTTCTCCCATAACTCCTATTAAGTCACTTATACACTTCATGTACCTTGATTTCTTTCACTAGGATGCTTCATCTGCTTAACCATCATTTCAAAATCTCATCCAAATAAGGAATTGTCTTTTGGTATCCCCTACTTGCTGCTCTCACTGCTCACAATCCTTTCCCCTATTTAGCAACAATTTAGTTCTTCTTTAGCTGTTTTGTCTTCATAGATCTGACTACCTTCCTCCTAGATACTCTTATTATTTTATGTGGCTTACAGGTTACATGATAACACTCTGCTCTTTACACACACAGAGAATGTTAGGGGTTGGAAAGGCCCTGGAAAGCTCATCTAGTCCAAAGATCATCTGCTCTGATATAGAGCAGGATCCTCTGTATCAGAACACACTGGAATGCGTCCCGGCAGGTCTTGAATATCTTCAGAGAGGGAGACTTCACAACTCCCCTGGGCAGCCTGTTCCAGTGCTCTATCACCCTCACAGTGAAAAAAATGATTCCTCCTGTTTCCATGGAACTTCCTATGCATCAACTTCCACCCATTGCCCCTTGTCCTGTCATTGACAATCACTGAGCAGAGCCTGGCTCCATCCTCCTGGCACTCACCCTGCACATATTTATAAACATGAATGAGGTCACCTCTCAGTCTCCTCTGTTGGGTCTCATAAGACTGCCAATGTTTTCCATCATCTTTACTCTGTTTTATCTGTAACCTGATGCTGGGCATAGACACTACACAAGAAAAATGCCTATACATGTTTGGGTATAAGCACTGGATACGTCCAATGCAGACACATCACAAACCTCCCAGTTTGATAAGCATGATCCGTGAAGCGGATCAAAGTAGACATCACAATTTCAAATGGGGTTCACAGCAAATGTAAATGAAATGGCAGCCATATGTGAATTCTGTCTAAGACAGCACTTCTGAGTTGCACACAATTAGTAGCAGCAAAAGAATGCAAATTTCAGCTGTTTTACTTAGAGTCTTTTCACTTACACTAAGAGAAATTCATATACCATTGTATTAGCTGTCTAACAGGTAGGAATATGTCAGGCAATGGTCTAGGCTTTGCTGTGTTTTGTTTTTTTTTTTTCCAGACACTGGGAAGCAGAATCAAGAGAGGGTGCCTTAGCCTTTGGACAGTATTTCCATTTGAGGAACCTGTTTCTGCCCACTGTCTATGTACAGACACTTGCGGCTTTTAGGGTTTGCACACTGAAAATGAATCTCTGTGTCTTAAATCTGTAACATACATCTGTGCAGGAATTTGAACTGTGCGTTCCACAGAACTGGATACACTCATTTCCACAAAGTTACATTCTTTCTTGTGCAATTCAGCTCATTTACTACATGTGATGGTTTGGGAGT
>WBNM01033326.1:0-10258 GCA_013399055.1 Ramphastos sulfuratus | reverse complement strand
ACTCCCAAACCATCACAACTGGCCACTGCCACAGGGAGGTACTGGGTTCCTCACATCCACTGTGGTCATCCTCACACTGAATGAACAGAGTGGCTGCAGCTCTTATCTGGGTAAAGCCAGCAGCACCTTGCCTACTCTTCTTGTTTGACGTTAGCCTTGAGGGGAGAAAGAAACCTCCAAGATCTCAGCAGTGCAAACATGTGTTGGTCAGAAAGGTTTGATTCTTTTTCCCAGGATCTAGTTTACTTTTCTACTGAGTTACAGACAGGGTAAGAGTTTGATTTGGCATTCATTAAATGCTTTACCACACAATAGGAACGACGACACTGCTCTGAGATAAATGGGGATGGCATCAGCAGTTGTATGAACAACTCAAATGCCAGTAAATTCCAGCAAGCAGGGGTTGACTTCTCAAGTGTAGTTGTCTAGACATACTCTTAAAAACAGAAACAAGACTCCCCTCAAATTCCCAAACATGTTCATTGGTTAAAGGATGTATCAAGATATTTATTCTATTGCCCCATTCTGAACTGCTGGATCACCCAAAGTGAAAGGGAGGGACTACTGACAAGGGCTTCCAATGACAAGAGGAGGAGGAATGGGCTTCAACTGGCAGAGGGGAGATTGAAACTGGATGTTAGGAAGAAGTTCTTTGCAGTGAGGGTGGTGAAACACTGCCACAGGTTGCCCAGGGAGGTGCTCAAGGCCAGGTTGGATGAGGCCTTGAGTGACCTGTTCAAGTAGAGATTGGAACTGGATGAGCTTTGAGGATCCCTTCCAGCCTAAACCATTCTGTGATTCTATAAGTGACCTGCAGATCAAGGGAGGGTCTCTTCCTCCACCTCTGCTCTGCCCTAGGGAAGTCACATCTGGAGTACTGGGTCCAGTTCTGGGCTCCCCACTTCAACAGAGGCAAGAAAGTACTGAGAGAGAGTCCAGCAGAGGCTACAAAGATGCTGAGGGGCCTGGAGCAGCTCTGTGAGGAGCAAAGGCTGAGAGCCCTGGGGATGTCTAGTCTGGAGAAGAGCACCTTGAGAGGGGATTTTATCAATATCTAAGGGCAGGGGACAAAAGGATGGGGCCAGACTCTTTCCAGTGGTGCCCAGTGACAAGATAAGGGGCAACAGGCACAAACTGAAACCCAGAGAATTCCACCTAAACATGAGAAGAAACTTCTTTGGTGTGAGGGTGCTGGAGCTCTGCAGCAGGCTCCCCAGAGAGGTTGTGGAGAGATCCCAAACCACCCTGGACACTGCAATTCCAGGCAAGCTGCTGTGGGTGCCTCTGCTTTAGCAGGAGGTTAGACTAAATGATCTCCTGAGGTCCCTTCCAACTCACACCATGCTGAGATTCTGCAATCCCATGAAATATTTCCACCTCCTACATCCAAAAAACACTTGGCACGAGTGGATCCAAAGTCTGGCAGATATCAAACAAGTCATTAAAAGCTTGACACAGCCACAGCAATTGGAGTGAGGGTCTGACAGAAAGACAGGGACCTTCCACAGAATCATAGAATCAATCAGGTTGGAAAAGCCCTCCAAGCTCATCCAGCCCAACCTAGCACCCAGCCCTACCCAATCAACCAGACCATCCAGGCTTTTCTGGAACACCTCCAGGGACAGTGACTCCACCACCTCCCTGGGCAGCCCATTCCAATGCCAATCACTCTCTCTGGGAACAACTTCCTCCTAACATCCAGCTTAGACCTCCCCTGGCACAGCTTGAGGCTGTGTCCTCTTCTTCTGTCCCTGGGTGCCTGGCAGCAGAGCCTAACTCCAGCTGGCTACAACCTCCCTTCAGGCAGCTGCAGAGAGCAATGAGGTCTGCCCTGAGCCTCCTCTTCTGCAGGCTGCACACTCCCAGCTCCCTCAGCCTCTCCTCACAGGGCTGTGCTCCAGGCCCCTCACCAGCCTTGCTGCCCTTCTCTGGACACCTTCCAGCACCTCAACATCTCTCTTGAATTGAGGGGCCCAGAACTGGACACAGCACTCAAGGTGTGGCCTGACCAGTGCTGAGCACAGGGGCAAAAAGGACTGCCCTGCTCCTGTTGGCCACACTGTTCCTGATCCAGGCCAGGATGCCATTGGCTCTGCTGCCCACCTGGGCACACTGCTGGCTCATGTTCAGCTGCTGTCAACCAGCCCCCCCAGGTCCCTCTCTGCCTGGCTGCTCTCCAGCCACTCTGTCCCCAGCTGGAGGAGGAGAGATATGTTTCCCACATTTACATTCAAGGGCTAATAAATAAAAAAACAAAGAAGATCAGAGAAAACTCCTGATGTCCAGAGGCCCTGGTGTAGCCCTGGCTACATGACATACCTAACTACACTTACATTACTTTCTCTCTTTATGAGCAAACATTAGGTAGAATAGTGACTAATTGCCAGGTACACCCAGAAGAACAACCACAAGAGTTTCCTGGCATTCTTTCTGTTCTGTTCTCCTTGGTTTCCAAATAGAACACACCAAAGGTTCTGCTCCATTCGGAACTTTTATATGGCTTTGATCCACAAATACCCTAGCAAATAATTCCAGAGCCAGATTGGCTTCTCAAGTACAGTTAATATCTCTGACGTACAGAATGAGGTCATTCAGTCCTTTCATGAGTGGCTAAGCTGGAAATTCTTTCCCAAAGTCCTTCGGATCATTGGTCTTGACATGTGCAGGATGTTGCTTCTCTTGTGAGCAAAGCAGAATGAAGTGGAGAAACTCAGTCCTGGGTGGTAGAGACCTCCTTAGCCTTCACAATGAAGCCAAGGGAAGAGAAGACTCTGGGGGCACCTTGGAGTTGCCTATCAAGAGCTCAAGGGATCCCTGCAGGAAGGCTGCAGAGGGACTTCTCATAAGGGTGTCCAACAACAGGACAAAGGGAATGGTTTGAAGGTGAGGGAGAGCAGGGTTAGACTGGAACGTAGGAAGGAGTTCTTCAGTCTGAGGGTGGTGAGACTCTGGAATAGGCTGACCAGGGAGGCTGTGGATGCCTCCTCCCTAGGGGTGTTCAAAGCCAGCTTGGATGAGGCTGTGAGCAACCTGGACCAGTTGAGAGGGGTCCCTGCCCATGGTGGGGAGGTTTGAGTAGATGATCTCTCAGCCTACAGGAAGGCTGGGGAGGGACCGTTGACAAGGGCTTGCAATGACAGGACAAGGGGCAATGGGTTTGAAGTGGTAGAGGGGAGATTGAAACTGGATGTTAGGAGGAAGTTCTTTGCAGGAAGGGTGGTGAGACACTGGCACAGGTTGCCCAGGGAAGTTGTGGAGCACAGAAGGTGAACTTTGATCACATTCTGTGCTTCTGTGCTCCACAATCTCCCTGGAGGTGTTCAAGGCCAGGTTGGATGAGGCCTTGAGTGACCTGTTCTAGTGGGAAGTGTCCCTGCCTATGACAGGAACTAGATGATCTTTGAGGTCCCTTCCAAACTTACCATTCTATGATTCTATGATCTCTGAGGTCCCTTCCAACCTAAACCATTCTATGAATGAAGGTGTCTGATGTTAATTCAACATTAAGAGCCCCAAAAGGTTTCCTTCCTCACAGCTGACATGGCTGTGTTCAAACTGAAAAACTCCTCAGCAACTAGAAAGAGAGCAGAAAAGAAGTCAGTTTGTCTCTCCAGTGTATAAACTGTGCCTAGAAGGTCCTCGAGCAGGCCAAGTTTGTGGCTTGAAACTTTGCTAGCATCATTTCAAATGTCATGGCACCAAAGTCAGGTCTGCTGTGGTACTGGGCTGTGAACCATAAAGAGCAGACATAAAGCACTGCATATGCCTGCACGTATGGAAGGTCACAGCAGAGCAGATGTTTGGCTCCATCTGAGCATTGCTCAATGCAGTCAAAACAGGAGGTGAAACACTGCTTGCACAAGGGGAACAAGGGAGGACCAGCTCCTTTGCTCACCTTGGAACAACCCTTCAGGTTGTCCTAACTGCCAAGATAGAACAAACACCTTTCAGGTGAAAGAGCCCAATCCTAATCTCTGCACCCCAAAGGAAAAAGGGTTAGCATTTGTCATTAGCAATTTTCAATAATTAGGGTTATTTTTTCACTCCAGTAGCAGGTTCCTTTGACAGCAGTAGGCAAATGTAAAATTTGTTAGTTGCTTCTTGAGATATTTACAATAAAATCATTTTAGCCAAGCAGCAGGAAAAAAGGGGAAATCAGACACACACACACAAAGAGAGAGGATTCTGCAAGCAAATCAGAAAGCTGGAAAGAAATCCAAGGAATCACTTGTCACAATGTCCACCTGGAGACCAATACCAAGTGGTGTCCCTCAGGGGTCAGTGCTGGCACCAGTGCTGTTTGACATCTTTGTCAGTGCCATGGACAGAGGAATCAGTGCACCCTCAGCAAGTGTGCAGATGGCACCAAGCTGTGTGGCACAGTTGACTTGCTAGAGGGCAGGGATCCATCCAGAGAAGAAAGGGCCTGAAATTGTGCCAGGGGAGGGTTAGGTTGGAGATGAAGAAAACTTCTGATGCTGCAAGCACAGAGCAGCAGCAACAGTTGTTCTGTTGCTTGAGTGGTCAAGCTTTGGAACAGGCTGCCCAGGGAGGTGGTTGAGTCACCATCCCTGGAGGCATTCAAGAAATCCATGGACATGACACTTGGGGACATGGTTTAGTGGCCATGGTGGTGTTAGGTTGCAGGTTCTACTCAATGATCTTAGAAGTCTCTTCCAACCCAAACAATTCTATGACTGTCTGCTCAGGATGGATGTCAGGTAATTTCTGTTAGACTGAAGAAGAGAGCAGGCAAGGAGGTAGGGGATGGCTCCTTAGGCAGAAGTTCAGCTAAGCCCCTAAATTCAACCAGCACTGCAAACAGGAGTTTTGCAAATTTAGAGCTTCCTTAGACCTACCCATAAGGGTTGGAACTTTGTCAGGTGTTGAGGTGTGCAGCACTAATGAGGATGGGCAAAGCTGAAAAGCCTTTTGTGGAGCAGATTCAAAAATGACTCATTAAAGTGTCACTGAGAAAGCCACACAACACAAGGAAAAAATACATCCAAATGTGCTCAGGAGCAGGTCCTGGAGCAGGCAAAGAAGTGCAAATGGAAATCTGAGTGTGCTCTGGGGGGAAAAAAAGGAATGATTAAAATGAAGGGCTACTGGGACAGGAGAAGTAATTATGCCAAGCTTGCAGAGATGAAAAACAAAAGGAAAAAAAAAAGAAGGCAGCTGTATCCTACTCTCCCACTAAGGACTCAAAAAGGCCAGATTTGGCCCATTTTATTAGTAGCCACAGAATAAGCAGTTTATGAGATGAAGAGAAGATGAACAGGCAAGGCAAGAGCACAGCAACACAGGACAGTCATCAGTAGTGGTATTAGTCCAGAAAATTGCACTCAGAACAATGCGAGGAGGAAAACAAAACTGAGATGCAGTCAGAGAAACCTAAGGAGAGCTTTAAGCCCCATCCCAACACTGTGAGAACCAAGCAAATGCTGAAGGGGAATCATCTAAAGCATGAAAAGAAGCTTGACCAGCAGTTCAAGAGAGGTGACTCTCCACCTCTACACTCTGCTCTTGCGAGATCTGAAGTGGCCAATTCTGGGGCCCCCGGCACAAGAAGTAGGAGGTCCAGAGGAGGGCACAAAGATGATGAGAGCACAGGAGCAGCTGGGGACAGGCTGGGAGAGTTAGGGATGTTCAGCCTAGAGAAGAGAAAGGTCCAGGCAGACCCTAGAGCAGCCTTCCAGTCCCCGAAGGGGCCCTACTGGAAAGCTGGGAAGAAACTTTTTACAAAGGCCGGGAGTGATAGGAAGAGGGACAATGGATTGAAGTCGGAAGAGGAGAGCTTTAGACTGGGTATTGGGAAAAAATTCTTTCCAATAAGGGTGGTGAGACACTGGAACAGGTTGCCCAGAAAGGTTATGGATGCCTCCTCCCTGAAAGCATCCAAGGCCACGTTGGAGAGGGCCTTGAAGAACCTGGAAGGTTGGAAGGTGTCCCAGCCCATGGCGGGGGGGTTGGAACTGGATGATCTTTAAAGTTTCTTCCAACCCAAACCACTCTGTGATCCAGCAGCTGCATTTGCAGATAGAGTGGACTTTGGAACAGTCATGCTGTCAGATGAATTAAATACATGGAAAACTTAGAGGCCATTAAACCTGGTCAAAACAGCTCACCACATACACAGAGACATTTTCCCAACTTAAGAAGCATCTAACAATCAAAACCACTGTGACAAGATGAGGCACTGGCAATTTTCTGGCAGCAAGGCAATTGAAAGCTTTTACTGACATTTCTGAAAGATGACAACCAGGTAAGAAAAGGATTCAGCTAATACAGCTGAGTAGCCATGGAGCTAAAGCCTAGGAGTAAGAAACAGAGAAAAAGAAGCTCCCCTGGGTTCCACACTGACCATGCAGGAGTTAAGGAAGCTCTGTGCTAAAGAAGAGTTATTGTAGGGAGAACCATGAGGATGGTTCTCTCCCAAGCCGTGCTACAGGCTGGGGACAGAGTGGCTGGAGAGCAGCCAGGCAGAGAGGGACCTGGGGGGGCTGGTAGATAGCAGCTGAACATGAGCCAGCAGAGTGCCCAGGTGGGCAGGAGAGCCAATGGCATCCTGGCCTACATCAGGAACAGTGTGGCCAGCAGGAGCAGGGCAGTCCTTTTTGCCCCTGTGCTCAGCACTGCTCAGGCCACACCTTGAGTGCTGTGTCCAGTTCTGGGCCCCTCAATTNGACTGTGTCCTCTTGTTCTGGTGCTGGTTGCCTGAGAGAAGAAAGCAACCTCCTGCTGGCCACAACCACCCTTCAGGTAGTTGTAGACAGCAATAAGGTCTCCCCTGAGCCTCCTCTTCACCAGGCTAAACAATCCCAGCTCCCTCAGCCTCTGTTCAAGCAAAGCCTGGATGGGGCACTTAGTGCCATAGTCTGGTTGATTGGCTAGGGCTGGGTGCTAGGCTGGGTTGGATGAGCTTGGAGGTCTCTTCCAACCTGGTTGATTCTATGATTGGGGGCCTTGAGTATCTGCCCTTTGGAGAGAGCCTGAGAGCCCTGGGGCTGTTCAGTCTGGAGAAGAGAAGACTGAGAGGGGATCTTACTAATGCCTATCAATATCTGAGCAGTGGGTGTCAAGTGGAGGGGGCCAAGCTCTTTTTGGTGGTGCGCAGTAATAGGACAAGGAGCAATGGGTACAAATTGGAACACAGAAGGTTTCAACTCAACATGAAGAGAAACTTCTTTATAGTGAGGGTGCATAGCCCTGGAGCAGGCTGCCCAGAGAGGATTATGGAGTCTCCTCCTTTGGAGACTTTCAAAACCAGCCTGGATGCATTCCTGGTTGGACTACCCTGGGTGATCCTGCTTTGGACTCGATGATCTCTGAGGATCCTTCCAACCTCTGATGTTCTGTGACTCTATTTGAAAACCACACCACCAATGGCCACTGCTCGTCAGTTTGCTTTGAACTGTGCAGAAGCCACCGTGGCCAAGGTATTAGACATGAATTTGATTTGTTTTCCTGGCATCTTCCATTGCCCTTAGACAAGATGAGCAGAGCAAGAGCTCTTCCTTGCCTACCAGCAGACCAAGACACCAGTTACAGGCTCCTCTGCCAAATCCTCTACAAGAGAGTGAAGGGAAGCCAGCACAGCTGTGCCCCTGAGGTGTCCCTCTGTAATTAAGGAGCTATGACTAATGGCACTGACAAAGGAGGCAAGTTCCTTCCTTTCTTCTTACAAAACAAGTGAGAGCTTCGAGCAGTGCATGGAGATGATCTCACCTCCACAGCCAGAGCTGTCTTCCACATTCCACAGCACCCTGCACAACCAGTTTGAAAGTCACTGTGACAAAGTAAAAAGTGATAACCACAGCATGCAACACAGACCTCAGCTGCCATGCACTGTTTAATGCTCCCTCCATGTTGTCAAGCTGCCTGCGCTTTTGTTGCCCGTTGCAGACACCTCTCTGAGATCTCTCAGGAGGGCTGATACCTTACCCTAAGCAGAAAACAGACTGCATCATCTCTTCCAAGAGCCAGGGAAAGAACCTTTGGATAGAGCTTGTCCAACATATCCCTCCACAGTGCAGTGCATATGTTTAGGAGCAAGTTAAAAGGGTGTTGAGTATGGAGCCCGGGGTAGGAGCCCAGGGTAGGAGCCAAAAGTAAAACCCTGGTGAATCACCTGTAGAATGATGGAAGGAAAGAATGATTGAGGCTATCAGAGGAAGGTGAGGAAAACATCAGCAGGACAAGGCAAGAAGAACAACTAAACCTGGTGGGAAGGGTGTGCCGGATCCTCCGCTTAAGTTAATGCCAGCTTGGTTTAGCTTAGTTGCAGACTGTCATTACTTCACACCACTTTCCACACCATAATAAATATTATCTTATCTCCATCTATTTATTCATTTTCCCAGCTCACATGGCAAGAAAGGACTTCACAGATCTGAGGCATGGTGCACTTTTACCTGAATCCCAGCTACTTCTGGCTTATCGTGCTTGTGAGGAGGCCAAAGTTCTCCATGCTAGTGGAGTTACAATTTGAACAGAGAATGCAGGTGGATTCTAATTAGTAACCTCAATACTATCACTTTTTACCTTCTGGATGCTTATCTTAGCCACCTTCACATTAGGATCTACATTCAGGTTGTACAGAATATGTTCTCTCCACATTTCATCAGCCACTTGAAATTTTACTTTCATTGGTGTAATCCAGGGCTCAATTTTTTTCCCTGCTTCCATGGAAGAAGCCAAGAAGAACAGGTAAAAATGGGAGAGCCCATATCCATTGTCAGAAATATGGGTCAAAGAATGCATATATATATTGGACTTGCTGTTACAAAAGGTCCTTTCAGTGACCAATTCATTGGTCATAGATTTTTTTTTTGGACACAGGGTCAAAATAAGAGGCAGAAGAATATTTGTCAGGTAGACCCTTGGTTGGTGGAATTAGCTTCCAATAATCCCCAGCAAAATGAGCTGGTTTCTGCCAGCTCTACAGATCTACCCTAAATTCAGCTCCATGCTGGTGCTGAGATGTCAGGATGAGCTTCTGGGTTTCCCATGGTATTAAAACAGAAAAACAGTCCAAAATGTAGGAAAGAAACAAAAATGCTTCCAACATCTCCCCACATCATAGTATTGTTAAGGTTTGAAAGGAACTCTAAGCCCATGAAGTCCAACCATCAAGCCAATGCCACCTTGCCCACCAAACCATGCCCTGAAGTGCCATGTCTACAGGCTTTGCAAATACCTCCAAGGGAGGGTAACTCTGCCAGCTCCCTGGGCAGCCTGTTCCAAAGCCTGACCACTCTCAGCAGAGAATTTTTTTCCTAATATCCAACTTAAACCTGCCCTAGTGCAACTGGAGGCCATTCCTTCTTGGTTTATTGCTTGTTATTTGAGAGAAGAGACCAACTCCCACCTTACTCCAAGCTTCTTTAGTGAGCTATAGAGAACATTGAGGTCTTCCCTCAGCCTCCTTTTCTCCAGACTAAACATTTGAGCAACATCTTTTTAAGAACACCTTCAACTACAAGTGTGCCTCCACCACAGCTATGTGTATACACTGTGCACTGGTAAAGGCTTGGTGAAGCAGATTAGCCAAGTTGGATGTGCATTGTCCTAACCACAGAGAGCTGCAGTGAGTGAAAACTAAAAGCTCTCCTAGGAGGAGAAAGATGTTTGATATCAGCATTCTGCAGCATAGAAGCCAGGGCAAAGGGAAAACCAGCCTTGACTTCAATGGCACAGCCAGTCAGCCCTCCTCACCTTCACTACATGGGCATCAGCAGCACTAATTGCTCCCTCAGAAAACCCCTTCCTTATGAGTAGTCCCTCCTCTAGGACACCCGAGGGGAAACAGGAATCACAGAATGGTAAGGTTGGAAGGAGATCTCAAGGATCATCTAGTTCCAACTCCTTGCCATAGGCAGGGACACCTCCCACTAGCACAGGTCACTCAAGGCCTCCTCCAACCTGGCCTTGAACACCTCCAGGGAGGGAGCAGCCACAACCTCCCTGGGCAACCTGTGCCAGTGTCTCACCACCCTCACTGCAAACAACTTCCTCCGAACATCCACTCTAAACCTTCCCTCTGCCAGTTCAAACCCATTGCTCCTTGTCTTGTCATTACAAGACCTTGTCAATAGTCCCTCCCCAGCTTTCCTGTAGGCCCCCTTCAGATACTGGAAGGCTACTATAAGGTCTCCTCGAAGCCTTCTATCTAGGAAGCTATCTCCAAATGATTTCAAGGGATCTGCTGGAAAGAGTCCAACAAGAGACCTATCAGGATGACTGAGGGACTTGAATA
>WBNM01033318.1:0-15336 GCA_013399055.1 Ramphastos sulfuratus | reverse complement strand
ATCACAGAATTGTAAAATGGTTTCAGCTGGGAAAAACCCTCCCAAGTCCAACCAAGTCCTGAGGTGCCATTTCTGCATCTTTTTTGAACACCTCTAGCTGGAGTGACTCCACTGCCTCCCTGGGCAGCCTGTTACAATGGCCAAAAACTCTTTCAGGAAAGACACGTTTCCTGATACCCAACCTAAACCTCCCCTGGTGCAGCTCAAGACCATTTCCTTCCATCNTCACTCATTACTAGGAAAAAGAGCCCAACATGCACCTTTCTACAACCTCCTCTCACCGAGCAATGAAGTCTCCCCTTAGCCTCTTCTCCACACTAAGCAGCCCCTGTTCTCTCAGCTGTTCCTCACAAGACCTGTTCTCCAGAACCTTCACCAGCTTTGTTGCCCTTTTCTGCACATGCTCCAGCACCTTCAAATCTTTCTTGTATTGAGGTTCCCAAAACTGAACCCAGGAAGATGTGTCCTCACCAGTGCTGAGTCCAGGGGGACAACCACTTCCCTGGTCCTGCTGGTCACACTACTGCTGATCCAGACCAGGATGCTGTTGGCCACCTGAGCACACACTGGCTCATGTTAAGCTGGCTATTGACCAATACTCCTGCTCAACTTGATGTCATCTGCAAAGTTATTGAAAGTGCATTCAATCTCCCACAGTGTGACTTCCATTTTAGGGCAAAAGCACTCAGCTGAGGTGCCTTTTTCCTGCTGGCCTTGGTCCACTCATCAGCCTACTCCATATCTCTTTGCCGAGCCTTCCTACACTTGAGCAGATCAACACTCATATGCAATTTGGTGAAGAGAACTGGACCCTGTGTTGAGCCTTGTGGAACACCACTTGTGACCTACCAGCAACTAGGTTTAACTCCATTGCTCACCACTCTCTGGGTCTGGTTATGAAGCCAATATTTAACCCAGCAGTGTCCACCCATCCAAGCCATGAGCACCCAGTTTCCCCAGGAGCATGCTGTGAGAAGAACAGTGGCCAACCAGCACCCTACTTTGCCAACAGAGACTTGCCTCCACTCAACAGCCCACTCATTGCAATTTCCTAGAACACTGCAAACAGTGATCTAGGGCAGTGATCAGATCCTGCTCAGTAATGGGATTTTCACATGATGAATCTCCCTTCCAACCTTAAAGGCAGTATCTGCAGAAGGAGTGGCACAAGGTTGTCTCCATCATTTTCAGCAGCGTTCTAAGGCAGGGACTAAGAGTAGAAGGAAATTCAGAATCCACACTGACATCTTGTGGACACAGAGATGGCAAAGTATTCCTAAGCACTCACACCCTGTGTGCTGTTTAACCAAAGAGCTAAACTTGGATAGAAGAGGGAAAGGGAGATGATTCCCTGAGACTTGTTAAACCACACACTTCATGGCACAGAATCATAAAATGGTTCATGTTGGAAGGGTCCTTAATAACAACTAGTTCCAGCCTCCCTGTCACAGGCAGGGACACCTTCCACTAGAGAAGGGTGCTCAAGGCCCCATCCAACCTGGCCCTGAACACCTCCAGGGAGGGGACATCCACGACCTACCCAAGCAACCTGCTCCAGTGTCTCAGCACCCTCACTGGAAAGGATTTCTTCCTAATATCCAGCCTAGATCTCTCTCCTTTTCCAGCTCAAAGCCATTCCCCCTCATCACTACAAGCCCTCATAAAAAGGTCCCTCCCCAGCTTTCCTGTGGCCCCCCTCAGGGACTATCCAGAGATGCACACAGTAATCTAGACAAGGTTTCAGCAAAGTGGAGCAGAGGGGCACAATCCCCTCCAGTCACCTGCTGCCCACACGACCTTTGATGAAGCCCAGGATTTGGTTGGCTTTCTTGGTTGCAACCACACATTGCTGGCTCATGTTGAGCTTCTCATCATCCAGAATCTCCAAGTTCTTTTCCTCTGCACTGCTCTTTATTCATTCTCTGCCCAGCCTGGATTTGTACTTGGGATTGCCCTAACCCAGGTGCCAGATCTTGCACTTGACCTTGTTGAACTTCATGAGGTTGGCACTGGCCCACCCCTCAAGCCTGTCCAAGTCCCTCTGGATGGATCCCTTCCCTCCAGTGTGTTGACTGCACCACAGAGCTTGGTGTCATCACAAACTTTCTGACAGTACCTTGATCCCATGTTGCCTGAGATGCTAAGCAGCATCACTCCCAGTTGCACCAGTCTCCTATCAACTTTCTTAAAGGAAAGAAACCACAGAAATCCCTGCATTATCTTGGAAAAGGCATTTTTTTGGTCAGCAGAAAGCAGAATGACATGTTTGATTTAAATAAATATTCACAGCAATTTTCCCACAGGTATCAGAAGGAAATGTCTCTATTTCCTGTCTTTTGGAAGGAACAACACAAAGGGGAATGCATTTAATCTCAGCCTTGGGGAAAAACGATGGGAATTCTCCCCTTCTCAGTGCATCACATTTTAAACAAGGTGGACAGCCTGCAAAGGGGATAAGAAAGATGGAGCACTGCTTTTAGCAGGACATGCCCAGAGAGAATTACTTCAAACAATTAATACACACACCAGAACGAAGCTGCTAGCAGGAGGAAAACACACATTGTCAGAGAACAGGCTTCTGAGATCACGTGACAATGCACAACACTGGGTCCAAGAAGCCCTCTAATACATCTCAGCTTCATTCTGCAGATGCAGAAAAATTCCAAGGCAGTCATTTTATGAAAGAGAATATTCCTGGGAGTCAGACATTTTCAGCATCACCAAAGGCTTCCCTCCAAATGTAAGCTGTCAGTTAACTTTTAACAATCCATTTTGGAAACCATAAGGTTCTAGTAATGGCCATCTGGATCCCACAAGGTTGGTTTTGTCCAGGTGATCTGTATCAAACATAGGAGTTAAGTTACTGTCTCCTGCTCTTTACCTTGAAGTTGCCCAGAGGATCCAAAACACAGCTGTGTAACAGTCCCTTTGCACCACATTTAGACTACGATAATCCTGTGTTTTTCCCTTTTCTCCAGCTTTCAGAGAAGATCCCTCCTAGATTCTCCCTTTGATACAGAATTCCTGGAATTTTGGAGGGTGGAAAGGTGCTTTTTTGTGGAGATCACACACAGAGGAAGAATCCAAAATGGTAGATCTCTCAGAGGCTCAAGACATCAGGTTTAACCCCGTCACCAGATTTGGCATCTGGAGCCTCCAGTTGCCACCTTAGTCTACTGCAATTCCCAGAAGAGCAACAAAGACGGTGAAGGGCCTTGAACACAAGTCTTAGGAGCAGCTAAGGGAACTGGATTGTTCAGTCTCCACAAGAGGAGGCTGAGGGGAGACCTCATTGCTCTCTACAACTACCTCAAAAGGAGGTTAGAGCCAGGTGGGGGTCCATCTTCTCTCAGTGCTGAGCTCTAAAAGAGCATTTAGACTTGATCTTAAAGGTCTCTTCCAACCTCAACAATTCTATGATTCTATTCCTCTGGCACATTTCAAGTGTGGCTGTTGCTTCTTAATTGTTTTATTTTCAGCATTCTGTAGCTGCATGATGTCAGAATATGAAGATGGGATGTTTTATGGATTCTCCTTGATTAAAGCTCTATTCCCCAATTACCAGTGGCTGACCAGAACCAGACTACAGGTGCCTGACAGTTCCTTGTGCCTTTGTGGATAAGAATCAACACACCTGAGATAAGCTGAAGCCAAATCTGCAAGCTTGTCTCTTGGTTAACATCAGTTCATTTGGCACTCTCATCTGTGGGTTCTGCCACAAAAAGCACTCACAAAAAGAAAGAAATGCTTTGGGATTTCATCCTGCCAACAGTGAAGAATGAGAAAGGAATGCCAGCTTTTAGCCCTAGATTATTGATTAGCTCATGAGGAAATCAGATTTTACAATATTACACATGGCAAACATTCACTCCACTGGGGAAAAATAATGTAGCACTTGTCTTCCACACACAGCAATTATAGCTGACAGGGATCATCCTTCTGCATCACATGGAAGAACAGATTTAGTTTGTGTGGATAACAAACCACAAATGAGTAATGAAGGTCTTCATGTACAAATGGGTGAAATGACATTTCCTATTTATAGCTGTACAAAGAAACATAAAGGAACTAAGTTCTGCTCATAGTGTGATCATTCTCCACATGTAAAAGTGCAACACAAAAGCTTTGGTTTCAGCTTATCTCAGTTTTTAATAACTTAAAAGAGCCTGTGCTGCAAATAATTAATCTTTGTTCTCAACAGTTTTATATCCAACAGCCTGAGCTATAAGCTGAAATCATTCCAGGACTTCACAACTAACACAGCATTTTCTTCAGATTAAACTACAGAATAAAATCAATGAAGTTAGTTCTGCAGCCTCAAAAATAGGAGACCTATGCTTTGTACTGTTCCCTTCTGCATTCTGAACGCTGTCTTGAAGTTTCTAAACAATTCCTTCTCCAAGTGCTGTCTTAATCCTCTGAGTATTTAACCATGCACTGAATTTAAAGGACAACAGCATTCCAATTTGATCCAATGGGATTGCTGCAGTGTTTGAAACTGGGCACATGCCGGGAAATGGATATATAGTGAAGATTAATTTTTATGACAGAAATTGAAAGCAGCAGTGTTGAAAGGCTCAGTGAAACCAAGATATTATGTCCAAAAGCATATGAACAGGAAAGTTTAGGGGCAGACCTATTGGAAAGCAGATCAGCAGAGAAGGACCTGGGAGTGCTGGTGGACAAGTTCATCACAACTCGGCAATGTGCTTTTGTGGACAAGAAAGCTAGAAGTATTCTGGGGTGCATTAAGAAGAATGTGACCAGCAGACTGAGGAAGGTTCTCCTCTCCTTCTACTCTGTCCTGGTGAGGCCGTATCTGGAGTACTGGGTCCAGTTCCAGGCTTCCTATTTCAAGAGAAACAGCAAAGTGCTGAAGAGAGCCCAGCAGGGGCTACAAAGATCTGTGGGGCCTGGAGCATTTCTGGGAGGAGGAGAGACTGAGAGCCCTGAGCTGTTTAGCCTGGAAAAGAGCAGCCTGAGAGATCTTCTCAATGCCCAGCAAGAGCAAAAGGGTAGGAGACAAAAGGATGAGACCAGACTCTTTTCACTGGTACCCAGTGACAGGACAAGGGGCAACAAGCACAAACTGGAACTCAGGAGGTTTTGCTTGAACTTAAGGAAGGGGAAAAAAAAAAAAAAAAAATATATATATATATATCTTTAATTTGGGGGTGCTGGAGCCCCAGATCAAGCTGCCAGAGAGGTTGTAGAGTCTCCTTGTCTGAAGAGATTCCAAACCCACCTCGGCATTGCAATCCTGAGCAAGCTGCTGTGGGTGACTCTGCTTTACCAGGAGGGTTGGACGGGATGATCCCCAGGGGTCCCTTGCAATCCCCATCAGCCTGTGATTAACCTCCCATTTAAAGAGATGCAAGCTTAACTATGACCAAAGACATAAAATCGAGCTTTCATTTGAAGAATGGTTTGCAAAGACACTAGCAGCACTGACTCTTTGCTTTTCCATGCTTAAATCTTACTTGGTCTCATGAATTTAAGGGGCTCGCGTCTCTAAAAGCCTCCACTCCTACTTTGAAAACCTCCTGCAAATTTGCTGCCCTTCTAGGTATTTCAAGGGAGATCAAAAGTTTCAAAAATCAGATTATTCCAGTCATTCAAAATTATTTATACAAGGGAGAAGGCATTCTGGCACTGTCATCTCTTCTGTCTAAACACCACAAAAAAGTAAACATTAGATTTTAATATATTTCACAGGCTGTTATGCACATTAAAACAAAGGCCCTTCCAAAGAACCAGAAAGCTAACAACATAGAATTTCAGCATCATGTTTACAGAGAAGAAATGGAAACTGATCAGACTAAATGACAAATCTCTACCTCCTTTGACAAGCAATGCATTCAATTAAATGCTGCCTGCAAAATCAGCTGGCTAAGGAATACTGAATGCATGGGAACATCTAGGGCAGTGCAAAGACTGAAACATCTCCAGATACCTGTAAGGGACCATATGAAACCAGTGGAAAGTGTTCCTGCTAGATGATCTTTAAGGTCTCTTTCAACCTAAACCATTCTATCTACCTATGAATCTATGAAACTTTATGGAAGTATCTCTTGTCTCAAAATACAGAGATACCAAGAAAAAAAAAAAAAAAAAAAAAAGAAAAAAAAAAAAACNAAACAAACAAACAAAAAAAACCCACAACACAAAACAAACTAAGGACAAAAAAAAAGTATCTAAGTTATTATTGCCTTCCATAATCTTTCATGAAATTCACATTGATTTGAATCTGGAATGTAAGATCAGTTAGAAGCAGTGAAGAGTGGGTATTTAATACCAGAGTTGTTAGGAAAAGCTCCAGTTCTCATAGCATTGCTATGCATTGATCAGGAAGCAAAAACCTGCATCATACTTCCTTTTTTTTTTTTCTTTTTTTTTTTTTTAATTGAAGTGAAAATCTTAACATGATCACAGAATGACAGGCTGCTGTGGTTTGGAAGGGACATTTGCGGCGTACAGGTGGATTTGAAATCACCCCAGAGGGGACTCCACAACCTCTTTAGGCTGCCTGCTCCAGGGTTTCAGCACACTCACTGCAAAGAAATTCTTCCTCATGTTTTTGTGGAAGTTCCCACCTTCCAATTTGTGCTTGACCTTTACAGTGAGGGGGATGACACATTAGAACAGCTTTCCTAGGGATGGTGTGGATGTCCCCTCCCTGGAGGTGTCCAAGGCCAGGTCTCAAAATACACTGAAACCATTCTATGATTCTGTGGTGTATGCTCAGCTTAATTAAAGTCTCCCAGGACTGAAAGAGGTATTTGTTACTGTAATATTAGGTTCATTCCCCCAGTAAGAAATGTAAAATCTTACATGAAAACATAAGCACTATGAATTTTAAACTTCATTAGTAGCTTGTCACTGCTGATATCAGATACTTAAGGACTGCAGAAGTTGAACCTACAGAGTAAATTCTTTCCTCAAGGAAGTGATGAGCAGAGCATGTGGGACCAATATTAATGCAAAACACATTTTCAGCCTGTGAAACCACCCAGGGATTGGTGTGGCCTGTAGTCAGTTACTTTCAAAGCTATCAGAGCAAAGTAACTATAATATTAACTTATGAATAGTGAAGCCTTGGACAGCTAAGACAAAAAGCTTTCAGCTATCATTTTTACATTGTTTTTCAGGCAAAGAGAAGCCTAGCAAACTCCTGGACTTCTTAACAGCTCAGACCACAGAAGCTGAGTTCAGAAATGCAGATTCAGGTCCCAAAGCAGCACAGTTTTGTTGAGAGTTTTATAATAGTCATAGAAACAAAGGGATAAACACTCTGGCTTGGACTCTGCTGCAGTAGCACCACCTCTTTTTAGCCACATATCTGAACTGCCAGCCCCTGTCTCATCTCTCTCTTCCCATAAAGAGATAAAATCATTAAAGCTAGAGAAGACTTCCAAGACCATCAAGATCAACCGTGAGCCCAAGAGCACTATGCCCACTAAACCATGTTCCCAAGCATCATATCTATATGTTTTCTGAACACTTGCAGGGACAGTGACTCCACCATCTCCCTGGGCAGCCTGTTCCAATGCCTGACCACTCTTGCAGGAAAGGAATTTTTCGCAATATCCAAGCTGAAATTCCCCTGGCACAACATGAGGCCATTTAGCTTTTTCCTTTTCTAGTTACTTGGTAGAAGAGACCAACACTCAAGACTTGGCAAGAGAAACAACACTCCAAAGCTTACCAGCAGATGCCAGTCTTATACCAGAGAAACACAGCTACAAGAAGGTAGGAACTATTTTAGGTAAGATTTAAAGCAAGATACATTCAGCTTGAATAAAAACAAGATAAATGAAATTTCAATTAGTCATTAAACAAAGTATTCCAAATTATTCAAAGATAACTTTTATTCTATTTTCTCTATTGCTGTTGCTCTGAAACACAGTTTTATCTGAAATAAATTGTTTCCTTTAATGTGCACTACTGAAGTGTAACAGGAATTTATGGTTTAAAGACAAGACAGTATCTTAGGTTAATTAAGGGGAAACTCACAGATATTCCTGGTACTCACAGAACAAATCAGTGGAATAGGACTGCAGGTCTACTTAAGCTTCAGAAGGTGATGTTTGAAGTCTCCCTGAGTGAGTTCCTCTTGCTTACAGATTAACAGACTGTGCTGGGTTGCAAGGGACCTTCAAAGGTCATCATATCCAAACCCCACTGCAGTGCACAGGGACATCTCCAACCAGATCAGGTTGCTCAGGACCTCAGCATCATAATTTGAATGTCTCCAGGGATGGGGCCTCAACTACACCTCTGTGAAATACATTCCAGTATTTCACCATTCTCATTCTGAAGATCTTCCTCCTAGTGCCCAAACTAAATCTGCCCTGACTCACTGTATGGCCACAGAAATAAAGCATCTCAACAGATTGCTTCATATTGGAAAACAAATTGTGGGGGATCAAATGCACCTTCAATAAGTCTGCAGGTGACATCATGCTGAGCATGATCTGATTGAAGGTAGGAAGGCTCTGTAGAGACATCCTGCCCAGGCTGTATCCATGGGCTGATTACAAGTTCTGGGTCCTGCACCTGGGTTATAACAAACCTATGAACACTCTATGATTGGGGCAGAGTGGCTGGAAACTGCCCTGCAGAGAAAGACCTGAGGGTGCTGGTTGAAAGCTAGCTGAATATGAGCACATTTGTGTCCAAATGGCCAAGAAGGCAAACATCATCCTGGCCTGCATCATTAATAGTGTGACCAGCAAGACCACCTAAGTGATTGTTCCCCTGGACTCAGCACTGATAAGGTCACAACTTGAGCACTAGGTTGAGTTTTGGAGGATTCACTCCAGGAAAGATATTGAGGTACTGGAGGAGGTCCAGAATGGCAGCGAAAGCTGGTGAAGGTTCTGCAGAATGGGTTTTGTGAGGAGCTGCCGAGGGAACCGGGATTGTTTAGTCTGGAGGAAAGAGGGCAGAGGAGAGGACTCACTGCTCTCTACAACTCCCTCAAAGGAAGTTGGAGCCAGGTGGGTGTTGGTGTTTCATTATTAACCAGTGTAGGACAAAAGGAAATGGTCTCAAGCTGCTCCAGGGGAGTTTAGGTTGGGGCTTACAGGAAAGATAGTGAGGGACTTTTCACAGAGTGTTGCAGTGATAGAGTGAGGGATAATGGTTTGGAGCCGAAGAGGGGAGATTTAGAATGGATATTAGAAAGAAATTCTTAACCTTGAGGGTGGTGAGACACTGGCACAGGTTGCCCAGGAAGGTTGTGGATGCCCATTCCCTGGAGGTGTTCAAGGCCTGGTTGGACAAGGCCTTGAGCAACCTGGTCTAGTGGAAGATGTCCCTGTCCACGACAGGAGAGTTGGAACTAGATGATCTTTAAGGTCCCTTACAACCCAAACCATTCTGTGATCACTAAATATGTGGATGAAATATGAGGACAATACACAGTGCAACATCTCTGTAATGCCAATTTATTTCTCCTCTATTATTCAAAGCTTTCCTTGCTTATGAACATAAATATTTTATATTGAATAAAATTTATACAGCTGATGCTGGATACTGCATCATTAGGGATCTTGGGACATAATCTTAGGCACAAATCCCTCTGTAGAGTATTTGCACAACTTAATTTCTAAACTACATGGTGCCTATTTATTGTGGAATAATTTACCTGACTATGAATTTTAGTTTCTGGAGTTTTTTTTCAAATCTGGAAGGGTATAAATAGAGATGTGGCTGTTTTTTCCACAGAATCACAGTGGTAGGAGTTATAATGGACCTGTGGAGACCATTAAGTTCACCTAAAGAAGATCACACAGGAACACATCCACACAGGTTTTGAATGTCTCCAGAGATGGAGACTCCACCAGCTCTCAGGGCAGCCTGTTCTGGGGCTCCGTCACCCTTGAATTAAAGAAGTTCCTCCTCCTGTTTAGGTGCAATTTCTTATGTCCAAATTTGTATCCATTACTCCTTGTCCTGTCACTGGGCACCACTGAAAAAAGACTGCTCCCATCCTCCTGACACCCACCCTTTAAGTATTGATCAGTACTGATGAAATTCCCCAAGTTTTCTCTTCCCCAGATTAAAAAGCCTTAATTCTTTCAGTCTTCCCTCATAAAAGAGATATTTTAGTCCCCAGATAATCTTTTCAGCCCTTTTCTGTACCCTGGGGAGCCCAGAACTGGACACAGTATTCCAGGTGTGGCCTCACCAGGGCAGCAGAGAGGGACAAGAACCTCTCCCAACCTGCTTGCCACACTCTTTCTGATGCACCCTTGATGAGTTTATTTTTTTTTGTTAATATTGATCTTTCACAGAGTTCAGTTAATGTTGGAGTAATTTCTAACAAAGCAATAGAATATGAAGATGCCTGCTGTAAAATGCCTGTAGCAGAGTGTGTGTGGCCATACCACACTGGGCAAAAATTCAGTTGAGCAGTAACTCAAGACAGTTACTGCATTATTCTGTCAATTACACACACAGCAAATGATTTCCATGTCTCTTTCCTCATTAGGAAAAGTTATTGTTGAAGTGCCAGTTTCTGCTCGGGCAGCTTTTTTGATGCTAACCCTATACAGAACAATTATGCCAAATTAGTATCAGTCCAATTAAAAGCAGACCTCATTAAATGCAAGAATAAATACTCCCTTATTATTCATTTTTCTCATCCTACCAATTCACACTGTGATGGGAGAGGGACTCTGGTGGTGTGAACTGCAAAACCAGCAGAGCTATGCCCATTTCAGTTTGGATTTATAGCAGCTGAACATCCAGATTCGGATGTCAACAGGACAGCTTGCTGCATTTAACAACCATAATCTTCCCAGTGCCCTTAGATACTTGTGGGAACTTTGTATGGGTATTGGATTCTTCCTCCTAGTAACGAGCAATAGAAAAACAATAAACAGCCTCCAGGTGCACCAGGGGAGGTTTAGGTGGGTATTAGGAAAAATTATTCTAGAGGGGTCAGGCATTGGAATAGGCTGCCCCAGGAGGTGGTGGAGGTGTTCACAAACACGAATGCACGGCACTTGGAGACATGGCTTAGTGGCCATGGTGGGGTTGGGCAGAAGGTTGGACTTGATGGTGTTAGAGAGCTTTTCCAATTGTAACAATCCCATGGTTCTCTAAGCTGTGAAACTCCTTCCCATACTAACCACTCCTGTGGAAGAGATTGGCTTCTGAGGTGTTAACAGTCATGGTTTGAGTTAGGAAGCGCAATTACCCCTGTGTCCTGGGCCATGACCTGGTCCTCCCACCATCAACCCTGTAAGCCAGGGATGGGGGTAGCCGTGCTAAGGTTCAAATGATTCCCCTAGAGCAAACAGAATCATAAAATGGTAAGGTTGGAAGTGACCTCAAACCTCATCCAGTTCCAACCCCCTGCCATAGGCAGGGACACCTCCCACTAGTACAGGTCACTCAAGGCCTCATCCAGCCTGGCCTTAAACACCTCCAGAGAAGGAGCAGCCACAACCTCCCTGGGCAACCTGTGCCAGTGTCTCACCACCCGCACTGCAAACAACTTCCTCCTAACATCCACTTGCAATCTCCCCTCTGCCAGTTCAAACCCATTGCCCCTTGTCCTGTCATTACAAGACCTTGTCAACAGTCCCTCCCCGGCCTTCCTGTAGGCTAACGAACTGGGTTATCCGATCGAAAACGGCGCAGAAGACAAATGGGAGGGAAAAGCAGTGGGAAAAACACCATACCAAAGTGAAGCGATATCCCGTTTCCCTGGTTTGCGTACGACGGCATTCTCGCAGCAGCAGTTCCACGTTCCTCGGCGGCGGGGAGCAAGGCCGCGCCCTGCTCTTCCCTAGGCCGTAGGCAGCGCGACGCAAGGCCGCGACACGTGGCCTATCTACGGGCGGCAGGCGGCGGGAACCGAACGGCGTAGAGATCGCTGGGAAGGCAGGCTCCCGCGTGAACGGAGGAGCGCCGGGCCATGACGAGTACGCAGTGCAGTGCGGAGCGGCGCAGCTGTCTCTGACCTCCTGCCCCCTCCTGCTCGCCCGGAAGTGCCTCGCTTTCCCCTCACGCCCGTGCGCACTGCTGCCCCTCAGTGGTGCTCTTTGAGCCAACGAAAACTCTTGGGGCCTCCCAGTCCTGGTGTGAGCCAGGGCAGCCCTGGTTCTGCTCTGTGCTGTGAGTGCCCAGCTCAGTCTCCGCTCAGGGAGGCACTTCTGCAGCTCAGGGCGGGTTTGGACAGGCAGTGGCTGCTGCTGGCGGTGACACTGCTGATGGGGAGAGTCAGCACCAGGGGTTGGGCTGCAGACCAAGGGCACTGCTTCATCTTATCGGGCAGCTTGGATTGCAGGAAGGAAAAGGCTGCAGCTGCAGGGAAGAGAGAACAGGACAGGTGACCCCAAACTGACTAACATGGAATTCCATCCCTGTTGAAACACCTTATGCCTATACCACTTGTCTAAGTGTTCTTCCCTCAAGTTATTTACATACTACAGGCAAGGTTTTGGAATATAGTCTAGTAGATCTTTAGGTAGTATTTTAAGTATTTTTAATTTTTTTTAAGTCATCTTCATAATTTGATTTGTTGACTTCCTCTCCCTGGAGGTGTTCATGGCCAAGTTGCATGGAGCTTTGAGCAACCTGGTCTGGTGGAACATGTCCCTGTCCATAGCAGAGAACCAGATCTTTTAAGACCTAACTCAAACCATTCTGTGATTCTTTAACTTCCAGCAGAGTACCACAGCTCTTAGAGTGCTGTTCCATCTCAAATGGCACTGAGGAAAAAAAGGCCCTGGTCAGTTTTCGCTTTTTAGCTTCGATTTGGATGGTTTTAGAGTTGTATCAGCAAACACGACCAAAAATCCAGCACAATGTGGAGTCAGTTTCCCTGGTTTTTAAAATGCCATTGGTTATACCAGCACAACAGAAGCCACATGGGATTTTCCATGTGTTGCTGTGGCCATCGTGGAAAGAGATATTTCTCTTTTGTAATAGTACATCTGTATTTTACAGATGTCTATAAGGCTTTAACTAAGACCTTTGGTACAATTTTTACCCAGGTCCTTCTCAATTCACAATAACTCCGTGAACATTCCAGGCTTGGGGCAGGTTGACTGGAAACTGAGAATGCTGATCAATAGCCAGATGAACGTGAGCCAGTGTGTGGCCAGGTGGCCAAGAAGGCCAACAACATCCTGGCCTGGATCAATAGTGTGGCCAGCAGGACCAGAAAAGTGATTTTCTCCTTGAGTTCAGCACTGGTGAGGTCATATCTTGAATAATGAGTTCTGGTTTTGAGCCTCATTAGAAGAAGAACATTGAGAGGGTCCAGAGAAGCCATAAAATATAATCTTGTGAACTGTAAAGCTTGCTAACATCACAGTTTGTTGAGAAAATCCAGCCCTCCTGTGGCAATTCAGTTGTTTTGGTCAGTACTGAATCCTTACACCAAACAAGAATTTTAGATTTGAATTTTCAGTCAGTTTTCCCAAGGAAATTGCCCTAAGCTGTTGGACTTAACTTCTTCATATTGAAAAAAAAAAAAATAAATCCCTTGATGAGCTATTATCTCCATTGTCATTTCTGTTTGAATGACAGTGTAATGTAACTAAGGAATAAAATTCATAATAATTATCTCCCTGGACTACTCAGAGTGAATTAAGCACAACCGTTCCAAGCATCTTTTAATGTGCATCTTTCCTCTTGCTTTTTTTCCCTCATTTTTTTCCCCCTCATTCTTTCCCAAAGCTTAGATTTTTGATGCAGAAGATTATCTTGGGGTACATTGCTCAAATTGTAATTACCCTCTACCCTGATGACAAGAAAGTTTGCCTATTTCATTTACAATGTCATTCAACTTTTTCCCATTTCATAATGATGCTTTAAAAGCCTGAAAGCAAAGCTCATGAGAACACATCAGTAATAGCAGAATGGAAATATAAAACCATAATGAGAAAGCTAGTATGGAGAGATGAATTTTGGAGTGCATAGTGCAAGCCCCAGAAGACCTAAGTAGGACACACAGCTATCAGTTCTCTGGAAATCAGAGGGTAGAAATGTAGCTTATGGCTATGGCCTCCAATGGAATGTTCTAGTGAACGCTTATCCTTAATGGTGAGCTTGTCAAAAGAGTGCCATACTGAAACAGAGGGCAAAGACATAATTGAGAAAATAAGCAAGAAGTGCTATAACTTCCTGAAGGCTTCTAGAAGATTAATGTCTTTGACAGAAACTGCACACAGCCACCAAAATCACTAAGGAAAAGTATCCATATGTTAGGACATTTGGTGCATAATCATAGAACCATAGAATTGTTTTGGTTCAAAAAGACCTCTAAGATCACTGAGTCCAACCACCAATCTAAGAGCACCATGGCCATTAAACCATGTCTCAAAGTGCCACATCCACACATTTCTTGAGCACCTCCAGAGACAGTGCCACCACCTCCTCACTGGGCAACCTATAGCAGCTGCTGTCCTCTCTAAACTGAGATACACTGTCATGAATTTGATGTGTTTACACTGCCCCAATGTACAAGAAGTTGTCCATACTCAGCAACAACTCTATACAAAGCAGTAGAGTGGATGTATTTAAAATAGAATAATCCTTTTTTTTCCCCTAAAGAAATAGAAATAAAATTGTGATCTTCTGCAAATGGGAGGTAGTAATCTTTGCAGGGGAGAAATCTTACAACAAAATACCAGAAAACCACCAACACTGGGGTTTGGTGCTGTTTTATTTTCAGAATTGCAGACTAATTCCAATAATGCAATTATTGTAAGTCAGTCACATTTCTATGAGAAGAAGCAGTGGGTTTTGACATTACATACCATAGAATTGTAGAGTGCACTGGGTTGGATGGACATTTAAAAGGTCATCCTTTGTCAGCTCCAAAGGTCATCTAGTCCAATCCCCTTGCAAGCATCTCCCTGTAAGCATGAACATCCCCAACTAGATCAGGTTGCTCAGAGTCCCATCAAGCCTGCCCTTGATTGTCATGTCAGTGCTATGCCAAAGGCAGGCTCTTTCCTGTGCTGTGCTGAGGACTGGAGATTGAAGGAGTCAGGAAGAGACAAGGGAGATGGATAGTTTTGTTGGTAACAGTTACAGACACTAGATGGGGATGGACATCAAAACATTAATATTGCTTCCAAAATTTACTTTTGCTCGTGGGGATCTCGGTGATATTATAAGTAAGGGATGCATTTGGGTTAATTTCTAAGTTCCCCATGACCTCTGCATTCTTTGCATTCTTATCTAGAAGTATTCTAATCTGGCTGGTAAAAATTAAGGCCACACCTTGAGTGCTGTGTCCAGTTCTGGGCCCCTCACTTTAAGAAAGATGTTGAGGTGCTTCAGCGCTTCCAGAGAGGGGCACCAAGGCTG
>WBNM01033315.1:6549-23685 GCA_013399055.1 Ramphastos sulfuratus | reverse complement strand
ACTCCCTAACCCACATCACTGATGTATTCCCATTTAGTTTTCTATTTAATTTCAAGCACAATGCAAATTTTTTGCATAATTATTCATTACAAACATGTGCTTTTTATTATGGTTTTTTTTTTCTTCTTTCCTTTCTTCTTTTGTTTTTCTTCTGTGTGCATATTAGCTTTCCAGATGGATTGTCCAGTTGGCTACACAAAATACTATGTCATGACATTACTCTAGAAGGAAAGCAGATCTCCTTGCATCTGAAAAGTACAACGATATAAAAATGAGACATCAAAATAGCTTATATTACTTTTCCCACCTTGGAGTTATCATCAACAAAGTGTGTGTAGCTCCATACTTGTGTCCCAGTGCAGCTCAATCCTGAGGCTGTTCTCAGATATACCCAAACTTTCCTTGTTCCTCTTGTACCTCAGACACTCTGGTTGTCACACGTGCACTTTACACTCTCTCCTGCATCTGCCCCTTGGTGTCTGTGGACAGTTAGTCGCCTTCTATTCATCGTGAGAGTCTCCTCAAGGATACAGCTAGGAGAAAGGTGCTTCTCCAGTGCCTGGGGAAGAAGGAATGCTAGGAAATGGAGCAAGAGTCTTTAATGTTGCCTCAACCAAAGGAGCAACAGATATATATAAACCACCAACCATTATCTTCCTTGTCTCCAAGCATGGAGAGCACTGGCACAAAACCAACCTGCTGTGGCAAGCCCCTCAAAAATGTGGGTAGTGAAGCATGTGTGAGGTACCTCACTCTTACAATGCACTATCAATGAAACACACTACTGAGTACTGGAAACCTAACTCTACCATGTGCCTACAAACTAGAAATAAAGGTAGACCTTAGGAGGCCTTCCCACAGCTATGCTTAACTGATTCAACATTTTGAGTGTCATATATATAAAGAAAATAAATTGGATTTATATCATACTTCTGAAGTCTTTTGAATAATCAACTGTTGAATGAAGAAACTATGCAATAACCACTTACTGGAATAATAATTTGAAGGAATTTCAGCCGTGAGTGGATTGTAGTGTAAAAATCCAGTGCTTCAAGTTTTCAAGATCTTATTTGTCACAGCTGACAAAAAAACTCTGACCTACAAGTTCCAAAGACTTTTTTCCCACTAGCATAGCATAAGAGAAGGTTGCCCTCTCCTTCCAATCTGCATTGAGATGCACATGAGGCTGCTTAACAGACATGGGAAAATGTGTGCGTGAAATCTTTTATTACGTGGATTTTCTTCTTTAATAGCTGTACACATTTCCTTGAAAAACCTGTTTGTTTTGAGAGGCTGCCACAAGCTAAACAGCTGCCATATTTCCATCAAACATGAAGTTGGTTCTTTGTGGTTTTCTCCACTCCATCTCACTATAGATCAACTTCCAACCAAAATATATACAATGACTATGTACACATTTTCCACAATACTTTAAGATCATCTGTTATTAACAAGCCTTGTGGTAACAAACCCTTTTATGATGCATTTATTCAAGGTTCATCCTTCCCAAAGAGTGGGGAATACTTAACTTGTTTTCTGTGACATACTTTGTGTAATAAATAATTAATCACATTGATATTCTATCAATGCATCTTTCTTTAATGGTTAAACATGTGTTAATAATTCAAATATCTATGGATGACCTCTTTGCACTCCTGTGATTTTCAAAAACCCCAGCGCTCTTTGAAGGTACTCTATCATTATCATATATGGTGCAAGTTAAAAGCTTTTTGTTCTGTTTTTTTTTTTCTTTTTTCTTTTTTTTTTTCTTCCAGTGGTATGTACATTTTCAGGACGGGTCCTAGGGCTAGCAACAACCTGGGGTTAGTTTTACATGGAAGAGCACATTTCAAGGGTTTTAAACTGCTGACTTGGTTGTAATATTTAAACATAGAGCAACCATACTGAGAGGGCAGTAGAGCACTACACTGCATAAACCTCTTTATACTCATCTGGGCAAAGATTTTCAATTGGGATTAAAATCATCAACAAAGTCTAAAAACCTGAAAACTGGATGTTTGCCCAATTCATGGGTTATGCAATTATGAGTTATTAGAGTCTAGCAGTGTAATGATGCTGCCAAACCCCAGAAGACACTTGACTGCTCTAAAACACTGTGGGCCAGAAACTTTTTCTGTAAAACTTTTACATCTGCTGCCTACAGCAACAGAAGTGATGTTGTCACGTAAACCAGTGACTCCTGTAATGGAGGTAAGAAACTGTGCAAATAATTAATGGCCACACCTTTCCCTGGTTTTGCTAGGGAGCACCTATTTTACTGCTGACTTTTCCATATTTCACAGATGAAATATGTCTAATTCCTCAAAACTCACAATGGAAGTTTAAAACACAGACCATAAACTGCAGTGGATAATCTTGTATTCAAGTACTGCTTGATCCCCACATGAGCTGCTTCAGTGGTTTCTCCTGAACTGTAAGCCACAATTCTTACTTGCTTAATGCTGCTGAGTGGAAGGAGATTTCTTAGGGAAACAAGGTCTGGGACTAGTTCTGGGAACTCTGGGAGTGTGCTCTTGACCAGCTAATCTCAACAAGCAGCATTCCTGCCTTTTTCTCCATTGTCGACTCCTATGTACAACGAAAGTGGAAATTGGCTTAGTTCGGACACAGATTGTGGAGTGGCCACTGGGACTAACTTAGTTCTGTGGTATGTAGGGAATTATAGTAAAAAAATAAATTTATACAGAGGTGAATGATATTTTTAAATAACACCTCTCAAAATTAGTCCTATTGGACATACCATNGGTTGGAACTAGATGATCCTTGAGGTCCCTTCCAACCTTACTGTTCTATGATTCTAAGTAGAATTTATTTTCTCAGGAGTCATGTCATACTAAAAGTAAGTGGAGTGCAGTAATCTAAAAGGTGGTACACAACACTCTTATTAATTCCCTATATATTTATCTCTCTCTGGAGACAGAATACAGCTGTTTGTACCAGGCTTATGCCAACTTGCACCATCTGTTGTACTTTGTAGAATCTGTGAGCTGGTATACACCACCATGCCTCCTGTTTCTGGAAACAGAAATCTAGGTGGTGCTTCTGAGTCTAACTCAGGAAAACACACAGGTTCAGGAAAACTATAAAGCCAGCATTTTACTCTTGTATTTCAGTGACCTTGTTTTGCAAGGAAGTGAGTTCGCCTAGAACACCTGGGCCTTAAGCCATACCTGAACACCAAGGGGCCTGTGGATGGGTCAATTCACAGAGGAAAATTTACCCGTACAAGAACCTTCTGAAGGAGCTCTGATGGGTACCTGCATGTTTCACTTGTTAGGACTTACTCCATGCAGACTAAGAAATAGCAGTTCAGTGTCAGGTTGAGAAAATTATCTTGACAGAGAGCCAGACTCACCATAACAGAAATTCAGGATGAACAAATACACAGAGAGAAACCCCTTGAGCTTCCTTCTCCTTTCCTCAAAGTGGGACACACCTGCTAGCTCAGGATAATGATCACACACTCAATTGTCAGTCAGCTCATCATTTCTCTGCAGCAGAAATCATTCCAGGAATTACAGGGCTTCGTTTTTCTAAAACAACAGCAGTCTGTGTCAGAGAGAGGGAGGGAGACCTTCTCTGAGAGCAGTGTGAGCAAGGGTTTGAATAGCATACACCATGCTGTGTGATCAGATGACTTGTGGAAACCCTTCTGGTTTTCAGTACCAAGGGAAAATCATCTATCTCTGAATCTGCGCATGCAGGAGGAATCTATTACAAAACAGAGCATAATTCAGAATTCAAAGTTTTGAATGTTTAGTATTTTATCTGTGCCTGCTTTTAATATTTATATCTATCTTCACAGGAAAGCGACCAGTTCATTTTTTTTCAGTTAAATTTTAACATTGTGGGAATTGTTATACAAGGAGAAAAAGCTGTAAACAACAGTACAGGAAGTCAACATGAAAATAAAATCAGGGTACTGTCATGCAAAACTCTGGCCAATGGCATAAGACCCCCTCTAAAGAGCAGCTGACATTTAAGAAAACTCATGTCCAAAAGTACATCAGAGGCCACTCTTTAGGAGTGAAGGAGAGTGTTCATAACCTTTTACTGAGTTGCACATAGCACTGATCAAAATGTTATCTCTTCAACTGAGTTTTTAATTTCTTTTTGGCTCTGTAAAACTATTAAGAAGAGTTGACCATAGGTTTGGAGTTAGAACTCCATGAGACAATAAAGTCCTTCCCTTTGTGATAGACATCAAACCCATGTAATTTACCATAAGCTTAATATGCACAAATACATACCCAGATGGCTATCTCTGACAGCTGTCAATTTGTGGCAAAGTTAAACCTGACCTTGCAAAGTCACCAGGAGCTATACTCCTTAGCTAGCAGGGAATGTCATAATTTCATCCCTTTAAATAGCCTCTCCACCATAAAAATAAGCACGTTTTCCTGACTTTTTTTTTTTTTACTCTTTTATATGTTAATTCTACATATTTAGGAATATGGTTTTACCCTTCTGATCATTGCTTTTGTGTGGACAGTGATATCTGCATCAGTGGTGAACCACGTGAGGCTCTGAAACGTAAATTAGCCCGCAAGAAACTCTACAAGGTAGCAAAATAGTAAAAAAAACCCTTAACTAAGCATTTACAGATCCTATATCCTTATTTTTTCAATGCTCCAAGTTCTTCATACAATAAAAAAATTGTTGGAAGGATCTGGCTGGCTGAATAGAAAGACAGAATGAATCAAAGGAGTTATAATATGAACAATCTGAACCTTAACTTAATGTTTTCCATGGAATTTTTTTTTTGCTTTCTACATGATCTCTGACTTGTCCAGGATCAAAAGTACCTTCATATCATGACAATCACAAACCCCACTCCTCCATTTCTCAGCCACAAGCCAAAGGCTCTGGCAGCATCTCTTCTCTAGGGGTTGTGGTGGCTTTCTACCTCTGCTCAACACAAAATGTGATGGCTTGGCCCACCAAAGCCACTCTATCACTCCCCTTCTTAGATGGACAGGGAAGAGAAGAAAATACAACAAAGTACAGAAGCAATTTAATAATGCAAAGCAAAATCATAGGCCAGGCATGGAAGCGAAAGCAAACAAAGACATTACTATCTACTTCCCATCAAGCCAGACAATGTTTTGGTCACTCCTGGGAAGCAGGGCTTCAATACATGTAGCAGTTGCTCTGGAGGATAGATGCAATCAACAAATGTCCCCCCACTTCCTTCCTTCACTTAGCTTTTATATCAGAGCTGACATAATATAGCATGGAATACCCCTTTGGTCAGTTTGGGTCATCTGGCCCGGCTGTGCCCCCTCCCAAGACCTTGCCCATCCCTCAGTGTACTTCTGGGGCAGGGAAATGTAAAAGTATGGCCGTGGTGCTTGGTTCAGCAGCAGCCAAAACACTGATGTGTTATCAACATCCAGCTACACTACAAAACACAGTGTTAGATAGATGCTCTGGGCAGAATTAACTGTATCTCAGCCAAACCAAATACAGTCCTAACACTGTCCATCCCCTCCTGTTGTACCTGCAGTGACAGAAGCCAGCTGAAGCACCTCTTGTGCTTGTTCACAATCCTGGCTGTACCTGCACTACCAAACTAGTGATGGTGATCTGTCTGTGATGCTCGCTTCTCTCTCCAGTCTGTAGGATGCATGGCACGTATCTTCCCATGGCTTGCCAGCCTTGTGTAAATGAATAGGGCTTTTGATAAATAAGAAGACATTGGATTGAGAAGCTCTATTCCTTGAAGCGTCAAGGAAACTCATTCACTATCAAACAGCCTATGGTGTTGGACTCTGCTGTTGAACATATCAATTAGTCCTTTGTCTTATCCTCTGGTGATATAATAAATACTTGACAGTCATAAGCTGCCTAATGCTAGACTTAAAGAGAGAAGGCTTGAATGAATTGGCAATGTGTATAACTCACATCCTTGCAGTTGTGTGGAAGCAGGNGCCTTAAACCAGCACAGCCAGTTTCTGTGTCACTCAGGCCTGTTGGGGAAATCAGTTTGGCAGTTTTGGTGCATCTCACAGCCAATCAACAGTTGCACTGAGGAAAAAAATAAAAAGAAAATCAGTGCTGGAGTTGGCAACAATCTGGAATTTCTTTCTAAGATACTCATTCCACATGCAAAGGTCAGTCTTCTGTGTCGATTTCCAGAACTTCAGCAGACTTTGGATGCTTTTCCATTTTAAATGTTCTCTGTACCCAACTGGAACAGAAACTGCCATGTCCTTACAGTATGGTGTTAAAAATACATAATATAGAAAATTGTCCTGTCCTGGTAAGTAAAGAGTTGAAGTCAGTGGGTAGATTTGGGTTTTCTTTAATGAACTCTGACAATGGCTAACATTTACTACCAATATGTGGGGTGTTTTTCAGTGGGAATGGAGTCACATAGACATTTTTTATTTTGTGGCACTGCGATGTTATTTTCTGATGCAACTGATGTTCTGATTTTCTGACATTAGAAGAAATGTTTAAGAAAAAAAAAATACTTGGACCCACATGGAAGTGAAACCCTGTGTTTCAAAATGGTATTTCAGTATGATAAAACAGGAAAATACCATTACTCTAAAGCAAGTCTTTTCAGTGTAACTTCCACATCTGCTTTGCAAAAACCCATATATTCTGAAACTTCTTGCTCCACAAAAGAGGAAAGAAAAGTGTCTAAACAAATGCATTTGGACATGTTTTTATTAAAATAACTGTTGAAACAGTACAGTCTCTTTTGGCAGGAAAATCCCTCCTCCAAAGAACTACAACATATTGCATTTGCATAACAATGTCCTTAATAACACTCATCAGGGATTTATCTCTTGCCCTGCCTATGTTCCAGGAAATTCTATCTTTCCACTAAAGACAGGGAAAAGAAAAAAAAAAAGTAATTTCTTCCATGAGGATTTGTTTTCTTGGTCTACATTCAAATAATCAAAGTGACTTATCAAAAGAAGATCTGCTTATTTTAGAACCGTGCATGATACAGCTGGGGTTGTAGTGTTTCTTTCTAAGTCAGCTTTATGATGTACATCTTTGCTCTACCTGAAAATTATTTAGCTAAAACACACTTTAACATTAGTTAAGCAACACTTCCAAGTAAGTATGTTTGCAAATGCTGTGTGTTCTTGCCTATAACAGCTCCATGATGGTACACCTGCTTAAATACTTGCAGATGTTACGTTTTCTTAGCAGAGCTGACTTTTATCCATAGCATAAAACCTATAATACTATCTTTTGCTCTTGCACAAGAACATTTGGGAATCCACTCCAAATGTTTCTAAGAAACTCTGTGTAGCTCACAATTCCTCGCATCCCAGAATGATAGCCTTCCTTGGCAAGATTATTCCAGCATCACAAAATGGATGAGATATTTAGCATATCGCAGATTTGGATAGGACAGTGGGAATTTATTGTGATTGAGGATGTCGTTCAGTTGAAAATCTAGTGTCTGGTAAGAGGGCTTCTTGAGAAAGCCCTGCTTGGCTGTCTTGCAGAGATGTCCTGCCTTTATGAGTCTAAGCTTAGTTTTTTCAATAAAGAAAACTCACAGAGCCACAGCAACACTGCAACTATTTTCAAATTAGATGTAGCCCAGTGCCATTAGGTTTGGTAAAGTTTTCTGCTAACTCATCACTGGTTCCACTGCTAAAAAGAAGTTCTTGTGGCACTGAAATTTTGCTGCTTATCTTGAGGCAACTGTTACAGACTACTACATAGAATCATAGAGTACAGACACAGCACAGAAAAGACAGAAAAAGCCCACAAACCAAACTGCTTTCTTTTGAAAACAGCACTGTTTTGCAGTGATAGTTAGCCTTTTTCTTTCCGTTACTTGGATTTGACGCTTTTACTGTCAACCTGGGATTTGCTGAGCAACAACTCTCTTGTTTTGATTTCAGCTCAGAATTCCTGCAGAGTATAATGCAACAAAAAATATGGTTCTCTGTGCTGGGGAGAATGTTTTGTTTCCCAGACATCCAAACATAACCTACTTGTTTAATATTTCATAGCAAAAGATATTAGTGGGTATATTTGCACGTGATACATGCATCTCCTAGTAAGGTCTGATCCATGCTCATTGCTCACAGACTCTTCTGAGAAACAACTTACAGGCTTGCAAATTTCTGTGAGTAGTTTTGTGTTTATACTGACTTCTGATCAAAAGGACTTTGCATAGAAAATCCACAGTCAAAAGTTAGCATGCAAGCAAAAACTGATTTCGCCTGTTCATGCTTCCCACCAAAGTCATGGAAAAGGAGGTGTTCTTTACAACCTTCCCTATTTACCCAGTGCATCTCAAGCTTGCTGAAGGTTTTCTGCTACAGTGCTTGCCTTCAGATGCTTGCTGAACATCACAGAGTGGCTTTCATGGGCTGCTTTGTAGAGAGAAAGAGAAGAAAATGAGACATCTCTGTCTGGGAGTCCTTGCACAGGAATGTTGAGCTCTCCCCATGTCCCTGCTGAGCTGCTTAGCCCAGCTAATGCTTACATAAACAGTCCATAATCATGGAGATATACTGATTTCCACCAGCTGAAAATTCAAGTCTATATTCCTTTGATACGTTTCAGCATGGCTGTAGCCTCAGTCCATTTTTTGTGCAAATGGAGGCACTTCAAAGAGAATCTCTGAAATATCAATAAAAGAGAAATACTGGCTTACATAGAGACGCACTCCAATTTGTAGCATGCAAGAATCCGCCCCAGAGAGACTGACAGGAAATTCTTGTGTCATCTGCGAGAAGTTCTAGTAAACAAATCATTTTGTTATTAAAGACTGACCTTTTTCCTTTTCTCTCTTTTTTTNCAGAAAATTCTCTGGAAAATGCAGGTTTTGGATGGCCAGACTTCTCTGCAAATTCATATGGGATTTGCGGATAATTTTCATCTGAAAAAAAAAGAAAAACAAACAAAAAAACACCAACCAACCCACCCCCCCAAAAAAAAACCCACCAAAAACCAAGACAAAATAACTCACAACTGCTGAAGGTACCTCTTTGAGATTGTGCCAGAAAGATGCATTCTCAAATGTGTTTTCAGATCCATATAACAAAATACAAAGGCTCTGTTCTACCTTCACCTGCAAGAAGAGTCATCAGAGTCCTGAAGTAGGTGAAACTCCCGGAGCACACAGGATTTCACCTTTCACCTATCTGTACTCTCCTACAGCTCTTGCTTTCAGAATGACTCAAGACCCCTGATGTTTTTCTATTTAGCATGAACATAATTTTTCAGCAAGGGATGAAGCAAACATATGAAGGATTTATACAAGAACTGTGGTATGTCCTACAGGATGGACACTGCATATCACACTTCCTTCTAACTTATATGTAACATTAATTCAAACAACTACTGCTAGGGCAATGCTGCAACTTAAGCACTTCCATGAAGTGCTCAAGCAACGAGGTAGTGTCATTAGCTTACTAAACCACCAGACTGAAAGAGATCTCAAGCAGTCTCATCCTTCATCTTTAGCTCACTTTATTCCCCATTAATGCCATGATCCCACAGAACTGTTTGTGACAAAGCCATGTTGAACAGAAATTTCACCCTGACATTCATCTAATAACCAGAGTATCTCCTCATTTTGACAGACAGTCCATTATAACTGCATCTACTCCTTTGCTATTCTTATCTTTGGAAGTTGTTTTCTCTGAATTTCTCCTTGTTATGCAGGATTTTTCCCCTCTCTCTTTATTAGTAACCTTTTACCAGTTTAAAGAGTATTATCTTTCACTTCTCTTTGGACTGATGAGTTTCAGAACAGTCTTCCCATGATTTATAACATATTCATAGATGACACTGTCCTCAGAGATGTGGTTTCAGCACCTAGGTCACACGCATACTAGGGTGTTCTAGCCACATGACTTTGTGTAGTTTTTTAAGAGAAAGAAGCCTTTTTACTGTGTATATGTAAGTCCTGGTGTGAAATCTATGGTCCCACTTCACTGTTGTGGAAAAACCCGACATTTTAAATTTAAGTACGTGAATTTAAATATATAACATTCCATTTTAATCCCTGCTGAAAAAGAGCCAGCCCTGTGATTTCTGGAATGAAAAATAAATACAGTACTTTGAATCAATCAGTTTTTGTGGTCAAGCTCATTCAAAACTGTTCCACTGTTGTTCCAGGATGAAAAATCCTGTAGTCAGCCTGATTGGTTGTAGATTTGTGACATTATTGTTCAGTAGCTCAATCAAAAAAGGTACAATTTCCTAGTCCTACTTGTTATATTCAGTACATTAGCAGTTCTGTAGACTCTTGTAAATCCATTTCGGCTACTGAAGCTAAAATCACTTTGTCCCTTCACAGATTTCTAAAATGTTCTTCAGAAGAATATTTAGCTAAACAGTTTTCCAAGGGAAGAATCAAGATGATGGGCTACATCCTTATTATAATCTGATTGGTAGCATACTACCTTTAAATTTAGACGAAAGCCACCTTAAATGCATCCTGAAAGAAGGGTTAGGATGTTTTCAGGAAAGACTTTCTGTACACAAACACAACTGAAACACTGTCCTTCCCTTCATGAATGCTTGTCCCCTTTATGCCAAATGCTAAAGACTGTCTCAGTAGGCAATCTTACATTTTAAGCTCATTTTCTAAAGTGTTTTGATTTTCTAGCGATGTAGCTGGCATCAAAGAAAGGTAGGCACTGTATTTTTCCAGTGTTTATTATGTTCTCTTCCTAAAGGAGCTTTCTTTTTCCTGGTTACACTTTTCCCATTGAAAGTTTTGGTTGGAGTCCAGAGGATTGTGGTCAGACTCTGTAGGGATTTTTCTCCTGGTTTTCTCTCTCCATGCATATTTCATGTGCCCATTACTTTAGGTGCCATAAACACAAATTAAATCCAGCATCATTTCTGTCAGAAAGGACCATATTTCTTTACTCATTCATTATTTATATTGCTTCCTTAAGTGGTGATGTTCTTGTTTGTCTCTAACAGAGGATACAAGTTATTTCACAGTCTTTGTTCATTAGCAAGTTTGGGCTGATCGGGAGGTCCACTGAACTGTAAAAGCAGTGAGGCTTATCTCTGCCGATAGATAAATCCATCAACAATGTCAGCTGCTTGACAAGCAGTCCCAGTCAGCTACAGAAAACCACATTAACCTCATCGTTCACGGTGTATCATGGGAAGGAAGATTATTTCTGTACTTTGGGCCTATTTGAGCACTGAAGGCTTAACATCTGCTGCTAGAATGGACTATGAACTTGCATGGTGCATAATCAACCTCAAAGGACCGTCCTGTCTCACTTGATCTGGTCTTGTGGATCTCACCTTCTTACCAGGAATGAATCAAATTGCATCTAAAAAGTCATTTGATTTCCTTCTCCTTTTGTTTTGACATGAAACTTCCAGATTCTCTCTAGTCCAATTTTTACTACACTCCCTATTTCCATGCTGTGCTTCCACATGGTCGGTTTTTACCTTTTTTTTTTTTTTTTTTTTTCCTTTCTTTCTATCTTTTCCTTTGTGCCAATATTATTATCCTTCAGGTACTTTGCTCTTCCTACCGTGGTCCATTGTGAGCCAGTATACCTTGGTGGAGCAGCTTGCACAACCTTATACATTTTATTTTGTCACACTAAAACCGTAGCTATGTGGTTGCATCAAAGACAACTCCACTAATCTTGACCAGTAGCTGCCTGAGACCTGCAAAAGGCATGAGACTAAAGTGCCTAGCATTTTCTTGGGAGGAACAGCAGGAATTTGTTTTCTGCCATCAAAGCCTCTGTTTTTCTCATTTTTAAGCTGTTCTACACCACTAAGAAGAAAGAGAGATGCGCTTCTCTGTGTGTCTTATGAACGCAGACTAAACCTGAGAAAAGCATCTCATGCTATAAAATTCATAGTAAGCTTGTAAGACCTGACTGCACCACAAAGATGATCAGAGGGCTGAAGCACCTACCCTACAAGGACAGACTGAGTGAGTTGGGTCTGTTCAGCCTGGAGGAGAGAAGGCTCTGCGTAGATTTTATATTGGTCTTCCAAAACCTGCAAGGGGCCTACAGGAAAACTGGAGAAGGACTACTTAAAAGGACCTGTGGTGGTAGCACAAGGGGCAATGGTTTTAAATTACAGCACAGAAGATTTAGATTAGACATTAGCAAAGTTTTTTACTATGAGGGTGGTGAGACACTGACACAGGTTACCCAGAGAAGGCACAGGATACCTCATCCCTGGAAGTGCTTAAAGCTGCATGAGGCCTTGGCAACCTGGTCTAGTGGGAGGTATACCTGGCCATGGAATGGGGGTTGAAACTAGGTGACCTTTAAGGTCCCTTCCAGCTTGGGCCATTCTATGATGTTGTGATTCACTCTACCTTTCTCCAGATAAAAATGCATCAGCGGGATCAGCAGCTCAGACATTGCAAGGCTGTTGGTGAGCCAGTTCTAAAGCAGTGTAGAGGGCTGTCATTTCTTAGCAGAGTCAGCAGGAAGACTCAAAATGCAAGACTTCCATTACACAAGGAATGGGGCATTTGAAAGGCATTTTATTGCCTCTTTCTCCGTAGCTATGATCCTATGGGTGTCTTGTTGAAAGAGAGGTAACAACTCAGGTCTAGTGCACTCAGTCTTTTTAATTTTAGTGAGTCCCATAGGCACCAGAGCTTCATTTGTGAGCAGTGTGTGGCTTTTGGCGCTGTCATTGGCAGACAATTTTGCAATAAACCTCACCTCTAGTACCAGTTGTCCTGGCTGATTGGAGAGCTTGAAGGACAATCAATAAATGCTTTGGCACAGGGTGTTGCTGGAGAGTGGTGTGAATTCTTGTTTTCAGACATGTCACAGATAAGGCTGGGAAATGAATGGCATTCATCACAGGAGTGCATCCAGCTTTGGAGGGAAGAAGGGAAGAAAGGATTTCAGGAAGAAAGGAAGAAAGGGAGGGAGGGAGGAAAGAAGGGAAAAAGGAAGGGATTACAAGCAGTCCATGAGAAGCAGTGATGTGCTAGGCAGAAATTAAATATCATGTATGGTTCTAAAACATCCCATCAATTTCTCTCACAATATCTATCTTGACTCTCACAGAACTCTGAATATGACAGAGGCTTCCCCTCTCCCAAACGACAAATATTTTACACCATCTCCACCGCCTCTTTTTTCTCTGTCCTTTTAGGGAGTCCTTTAGACAGCAACTAAAGCTCTAAACCAGTAGAGTTCTATCAGAGAAGAGAAATACTATTTAAAATTAATTAAGAAATTAATATGAAGCAGATTATGAGCCCCTGGTTGTGCAGAGCCTTCACTGCCCCTCTGTATCTTCTGCAGGCAGCACCATCCAGGCAACCAGGGCTGCCAGCAACATGGGAGAGCACTGCCACCAAGTGCAAACCCAGCTCATTCACATTCCCCATGCAAGAAAAACGATCTTTTAAAGCCCATATTCACACTCTCTCTTCATTCCCTAGCCTTAATGAAGCTGACAAGTCCCGCAGGTGGTTGCATTGCAATTTTTTCACTTCTCAGGTTGTAATTACTCCATCTCTTCATCATTTTCACTCTGAGAATTAGTATTTCAGCCTGTTCTTTCACCTTCTTTTAAACCATCAGCTTTTTAAGAGAAAATCTGCTAACACCATAAACCTTTTAACAGCTATTTAAATTAACTATGTGATAACAGGGCATGCAGCGATACAGGAAGTACAGAAATAAAAAATCTCTCAGTCGCGCTAAGAAGAGAAAGTAAAAGACAGGACTCAGAAAACAAAATTAAGTCCTCCTTACATGGGGATACTGAGGAAAGGTAAGCTGAGCTAATTCAAGGTGTGAATTTAAATTGGATCAGGTAAATCACATTGCATTCCAAAACAAGAATTAAAACCTATTTTAAATTGAAATGGAAGTGTCACCAAAATGAAATAATGTGATTTAATCGTTACATCTAGAAATACATTTTATTAACTTTAATTCAGGTCCTGCCCCTGCACAGGCTAGTTCTGAATCACAATGCAAGCAGATCCAGAGATGTTACAAAATGTTGATTTTCCCTCCTGTGATGCTCACTGGCACTGGTTTGTTGAAATTAATTTTGTTCTGCTCCACTCGCATATCAGAGAAAGAATCCTGGCTTCAGCTACTTGCACACTAGACAAATAGTGTCTTTGGTTTACCCATCTGCAGAACAGGGATGCTGCTATTCTTTACAAAGGATGAATCAAGTAGAAAACGTTCATGACTTATTGTTTTTTGTTCATAACTAAAAGATGGAAAAACATAAACAGAAAAAACATGCTGTGTTGTCTAAATAAGAACAGGTCATTTAGCCCTTTTACTTACTTCATTATGCTATTAATAACAATATAAATATTTGTGCTTAGCATTTAAATATTTGTACTACCAATTAAATCAGTCATTCAAACAAAATTCCCTATCATTATAAACTAATGGAGGATCTGAGTTCCAGATACCTGTGCTCAGAAATCAGGCAACATTTAGGAACTACAGCTTACCTCCACCCCACCATAGTCTCCAAAACCAGCCTGTGCTGCTCAAGTCCTCTGGATGCCAGTAGAACTGTGTAGAATTGCCATGAACAATATGCTTAGCAAGGCTAATAAGCAGTTCCTTCCTGGCTTAATTTCACATCATGGTTAAAGGTAAGGGAAATAAAATGAAATAAATGTGAAAAGCTGTTAGTAGATATTGCGGTTCATTCCCAGCTTCATACAGCAGAGTGGACTCTACAGCAATACGCTGTCATCTGTTTCTTGACCGTCAGGTGTACAAAGTCATACTGCTACTTAATTTAATAAATACATTCCCACTAGTGCTTTTCATCACTTACATATTATATAGCAATGAAAATTAAAGTTCTGGAAATATTTTCTATGCTTCTTCTATTTCTCTCTCCCTACCATAGCAAAAATCAAAGGTAGGGAGGGAAAAATCACTGAGAAAACAGAGAGTAAGTTGGCAAACCCCTTCCTCAGTTGAGAAAAAAGCAGCCTAGCCAAATAGCTACACACCGTAACAGGCAAAGGAGGAAATCTGTCATAGGTTTGCTCTGACGTGGCCACGTGTGACTATGTGGTGCAGGATCTCTGTAGAGTGTCTGTGCCTCTCCCAGTGCTCATAAACCATGGCACCACCCAGTTCTGAAGGTATTATCAGCATTAATCACAGTCAAGACAAATGTTGTGTATTTCACGTGAAGAGTTTGGGTTAGACAGGGGCAATGCTGCCAAGGATAAGCAGATGCCATGGAGAAAGACAGATTTGGTCTTTTAGGTTTCCTGCCCTGGGGAAAGACTACAAAGACTGAATCTGGTTTTCAGATCAGATTGGATGGGACATGAACCTGGGGCACATGCTTTTTAGCTCAAGTCATGAAGAGGGTTTTCCAGTTCTAGCAGGATTGCCAAGGTATAAGCTGTAAAGAAAGGCAGAAAGACATGGATGGTGTCTGATCTTAAACCACTTTCTAAATACATTCCGGATGAATTTTAACACTAAGCTTGTCCGTGCTGAGAAGCAAGGGAGCTAGGCCAGGCAGATAAACTAAGGACACAGTACTCCCAAGCAGGTGGTGAAACATAACAGCTTTGCAAGAGGGATCTGGGAGTAAAGGACTAATCCCAAAGGCTGGTCAGTGTTTCTTTTCCTTGCTCCACACAGTCAGAGCATAGCACTTCCAGATGCTGCCTTTTGGGAAGGGAAGGAAAAGAAAATAGAGCAAAAGACATTGTGCAGCTGTAGGAAAATACCAAGCACCCTTTTTAGTACAAAATTAATTATGCAAGGGGAAAGAGCCTGATTAAATCTGATTTTTAAAACATATTCCTAGCCTAAAAAATAATTCAGTGGTACAGCAAAGGTAAAGAGAAAGTGAGTTCACACAGGGCATTACATTAGGTGGGATAAACTCTTGTAAATGTGCAGTAGGGATTAATTGCACTTTGGCAGAGATGGACTAGATGACCTACCCTAACAGTTCTGGACATAGCTAATAGCCTGAATAAGTCATCGTAAAAATCCAGTAGGGAAACTTAGTGTTGAAAAGATTCACAGCAGAAATGGCTATGTTCCTCTGTACGACAATAAGAAAAAGGACAAAGGGGTGAATTAAGGATACGGCACTGGGTTTGCATTTTAATGTCCTGAATTTTGTCAGGGTATGTTATAACTTAAACATTCCTAAGAGGCGTTGCAATTTTGTTGACTGTGGAATTTGTATCTGGTTTTTGCTTTTCCTTTTCTCCTAAGTAGGAGAGGGAAGTATCTTACAACAGATTATTAAATCTTAAATGGCTGATGCAGCTCGGCAATGGGTAGTTTTACAGGGAATAATGTACAGAATTAAATATATTGTGGGGGTTATACCACAATTACATATTCAGGTAATCATATATTTTATTAAAAAAAAAAAAAAAAGAAAGAAAGGAAAAAAAAAGTATTCAAGTATTATTTATTTACATTAAGAGACTGAAAAAAACTCACAGGGAAATATATATTTAGACATCTCTCAAAAAATGGCTCACTTACCCAGTTCAATACATTAAATCTGGAGATTAGATGATTCACCTGACAGACATCAAGGCCTCCTCTGGAACTGTTTAATTCTGATAAGCAAATGTGCCTTTCATGCCTGCTTACTAGGGAAAAATTACTATATTTGCACAATATCTTGTAATGACTCTAAAGAGGTGTTTAAATATCACTAGCAGTTTCAAACCCCTACACAAAAAGCAAACAAACACAAAGACAGTCAATATTATCTTTATAAGACAGTATATTCAGCTATGCTGGCACTTTGATTCAAGGGTGATGAACATTTGCATCTCTGAGACATTTGTTGTCTTCAGACAGGCAGTCATTTTGTGTTCAGTTTGGAGCAGGCAGTGGAGAGTTTACAAGGAAAACATGCTTTAAAATGTAATTGAGTCCTTTCTTGGTTAGGTATTCTGACTGAAAGTGCATGGATACTATTCACATAAAGGAAAGCAATCTTGCTACTAAAGCCAGAATCATTTATATAGGAACGATGCTACATCCATGCTTGAAAAAGCCATGTTAAGCGTGATAGCTAGAAGGAAAGGAAAATCAGTGTCTTTGTTCAGCATGAGAAGCAGAGCTTGTATTTTTCAGAGATGGCTGTATTTCTCTTATTATAAAGTCAGATTTTTTTTTTTTT
>WBNM01033310.1:146857-162309 GCA_013399055.1 Ramphastos sulfuratus | reverse complement strand
GGGGGGGGGGGGGGAAGAGTAGTAATCACAAAAAAAAAACCACCACTTGTGAAACCAGACATCTTCCTCTGTTGTAAAATAACAAAGCGTGGCAGCAGAGACTGTTGATCTTCTGAGACAATATACAGGCAGGTACTCTGTGGCTGATGTAATTCAGTCTGGAGTAATCAAAGCTACATTCTTAAGGATAAACCTACATAATGGAATTACGTGAACTGTATCCGTGCCTGCGCTTAGTCACCCTTGCACTCACTCTAATGCATATATTTGCAATATCCAGTTCCAGTCTGCTGCTTTGGTTGAATCAAGTCATGACAGTTTCAATGAGATGGAAGTTTGGCCGCCTTCAACTGTGCAAAACCAGCTTTTCTTTTTCATCCTTAAAAAAAAAAACCTTTGCAGCAATGGATGCTTCCTGAAAATAAACTGGAATGTTTTTGCTGCCCAAAAGTTGTATGAGGATTGAAGGACAACATGAAGATATTGCACATTCTACTAATATGCTATACCATAGCTGAAGAACTGAATTATCAAGACAAAAAATAAACCAACTCAGGAAGGTGTTCTACAAAGGTGGAAAGCAAGCTTTGAAAACAACAAAACTGCATCTTACGCTGCTACCAGGATGCTGCCACGGAAGCCACTTATCTGAGGAAATCCAATGCAGGACAGTAGAATAAAAATTTGCTTGCCCAGCTAAAAATACTGTACTTTAGCCTGATTTTCTGGCACAGGTTATGGTATTTAGGAAAAAAAATAAAAAGCACACAAAACAACTGCAGTAGAAATTTTATAAATGAACCTGCCATGGCTCTGGAACAAACTCTGTACTATGGGTGAAGTGTCAAAGGATTAGCACTTGAGATGCAACCACATACCCACATGCTTACAAAACCCACACTGTGTAATTTAGCTGTATGGTTCATGGAGTACAGCATGCAGTCTAGTAACATTCATTTTAATTGCACAATGTTTATTGTGGATTATGATTAAATCTTGCTCTCTCTCTCTCTGGAAAGAATGCAGGTATGTGTACTTAAACTTTCCTATACGTGCTAGAAGGGAAGCATGCAAATGTAACGCTGAGTGTCTGACAGGGTCAGAGTACACGTGACATGGGAAATCATCTGCTGCAGAAAGTCTACACCAAGAAAGGGGCTGGCAGATACAATAACCACGATTTTAAGGCCGTGGGTGTTTGGAGTTGTACATTAGAGGTTGTTTCTTATTTTGGCATTTTGGAAAGAGACTTTTTGTAATTGGATTGAAGTATAAATATTGTCTCCTGACTGACGATAACACAAAGAGAGCTGGACAACAACTCCCGATAGCAGCATACTTTTTAAAGAATTCAACCTATTCTGAGAGGAAATGGTAGCTAATTCTTGCCTCCTTGGAAAGTCAGGCTGCCCTGATATTAGGTTCCCCAGACTACAGAGGTCCATTGTTTTTTTCAGAACTAAATTATTGTAGGTTGGAAGTCTGAATACAGACAGACTTATAAACCTCTCCTCTCACTTCATTTCCCAGTTTCCTTCAGTCTTTGTTAATTTTATCAGAGATGCAGTATACATCTGCCATCATACTGCCTTGGATGAGCCTCCTAAGAAACTACCTTTTCAGGAGAGAACTTACTTAACACCTTAGAGAAATCATATCTTATTCCTAAGACCTGTGCTTCCATTCATATCCTGCAATCCTTCAGCAACTGCTCATATATTATTAACTATATAGAAGATACTCTTTAATCATTTTACAAAGCATTGTACTAATCTTCATGTATAGCACATCAGTACTTACTTTAAAGACAGTTTATGATGTACTTCTCTTGAGTGCCCTGGGTCAAGTCATTTGTCACTCATCTCATTTAAATCAAAACTTCAGAACGTTTTCTAGCCTCATGAAATTTGGAATCACTGATGACTTTCTTCTAGATCAAAAGGCACTGACCTTAAACCGATCAGTTACATGAAGTGTATCATTTCTATCTTTGTTTCCTTCATACTGCATTTCACTTCCAATATTGAAATGCATTTGTATTGCACTTCACTTACAATAGATTTCAACAATGCTTTCTGTGTTTTTCTCTCTACAGAGGAGCTGTTAACCAACAGAGAAGATACAAAAGCTGAAATCACTATGTGGAGCTGTGAAACCTTAAACAACAGTACTGAGCACAGCGAGGACCAGCATCTCTGCCATGACTTCCACCTTGTGCTTTCCATCTTTTCCCTACTCTACCTCATTATATGCTTCCCAATTGGCCTGTGTTACAATGGCCTGCTGGTCCTGGTTAATCTCTATAACAAAGCTACTATGACTATGCCAGACGTTTATTTTGTCAACATTGCTATTGCCGGTCTCATCATCAACGCTCTGGCACCAATGTACCTCCTAGGTCTTGCCAACACGAAATGGGCCATCTGGAATTCTAACAATGAAGTTTATATTACCTTGCTTATTTTATTCAACGTCTCGTCTTTAGTTACCATGTACTCTACTACGTTACTCAGCCTGGACTACTACATCGAACGCGCTCTGCCTAGGACTTACATGTCAAGCGTGTACAACACCAAACACGTTTGCGGCTTCATCTGGGGCGGCGCCATGCTGACGAGCTTCTCCTCCCTCCTGTTCTACGTCTGCAACCACGTATCCACTAAAATAATCGAGTGCTCCAAGATGCAGAACAAAGAAGCGGCTCACGCCATTATGGTCTTTATCGGGTACGTCGTGCCGGCCGTCGCCGTACTGTACGCACTGATCTTAATCCTGAGGATACGCAAAGAGGCCACGCCGCTGGATCAAGACACCGGGAGGTTAGATCCGTCGGTGCACAGGCTTCTGATCGCCACAGTCTGTACGCAGTTCACCTTATGGACGCCCTATTACGTGACCCTCTTGGTAAGCACCTTTACGAACGCGCGAGGAAGGACGGCCGACGAAAATTTCAGCCGCGTATTACATTTTACCAAGATCTTGTCCAAATTCTTGGCTTTCTCAAGCAGCTTTGTAATGCCTTTGCTCTACAGGTACATTAACAAAAACTTTCCCAACAAGTTACGACGCCTGCTTAAGAAGCTACACTGTGGGAACCAAGGGTGTTCTCACGAGCGCACAGTAGTACAGCAAGTGATGACGTAGGTATGAAAACCCCTCTGGTGCTCTCTTACTGCAGTACTCAGCATGCCAGTCCTGGGACTGTGATAGTGCTCTGTTGGCACTTGGTCTTTACAGAGTCCCATCCAAGAGGATAGAAGGAGCTATCCATTGCAGTTAAACAAAACAGTCAGGCAGTTAATTGTTGGAAATTGCTGAAATCCTGGGGAGACTCTGTGGCCTCCGTGCTGTAATACCTGTGACATCGAATCCTTTCAGTGCACTGAACTGGTTACAAAGCATAAATTCTGTCTTCATCGCTCTTAATATTCCTGCCTGAAGAACTTCACCAAGCAAGTTTATTGAAGTCCTGACTGAATACACAGCACCTTGTATCTTGTATAGAAAAAGGTGTTACCTTCTTTTCTGTACAGAGAAGTAGTAGTGCTACCCTTGATGAAGTAAATAGTGTTTTTTCAATGAAGATGCTAGAGGTGATCTTGACTAAAGATCATCTTACCCAGTTATACCTGTCCAGATAGTAAATGTTAATTATAAATTAAATTATTTAATTTCTTTCTCCATCACTTTCTCCATCCCTCGTAAAAGAAGCCTAATTTACCATTTTCAGAAATTGTTTTCTGGCACAAATTAACCTAAGTTTTAACATTTATGGTAAATTGATTTTTTTTTTTTTCCTTCTAGATATAACAACTAACAAAAACCTGGTTTATTTTTCCAGTGCTTTGTTTGCATCCTAGAACATTTCAAGAATTCAGAAATATTTATTAACTAATTCTAAGGGAACTGAGAGATGTTTGTTCCACGTATTAAAATGAAGGACACGGTGGTTTACGAAGTTAAATTGAAGTCTAACTAGTAAAGATTGCCTGGCTAAGTGTTATGGTCCACATATGTTCATGTAACAAGAGTAGTTATCTTTAAAAATAAATCTGTTTATGATTAACATTCTGTATTTTCAAGGGATATGTTTGCAATAAATAAATAAATTGAAATGTCTTTAATCTTAGGGCATCACTGGAGCTTTGGAAACCAGACCAAATCCCTCGATATATACAAGGTTTTTAAATGGGAGTAATATATAAGAATCCAAATCAGCATCATCAGCTTTTTGCTGACCTTTCAGAAATGGAGTGCCTCCCACTGTGATTCTTGCAAACACAATAAAAGTAGAGTTTCTGCATTTCACAGTGGGGTTGAAGAAATCCAGTCCAGATTGCCAGATTTTCCTGAGTATACGAAATAAGCTAAGAAACACAAACATGCTGCAGGAAGCAAATTAACAGTTCCCCACAACAACAAACTATGAAATGTTGACCCAAGAACCGCCTGTTCCTATGCATTATTCATGACAGAGGGGGGTAGAAGCTAAATCCATGTTCTCCCACTGGTTTGGGGGCAGCAAGACATCTTTGTCATCACTCGCCATGCAACGCAGCAAAGTAATTTAATTGCTTAATCTGTCACAACACAATTTAATTTTAAAATGTGTTTTTTCAAGCCTCTGGTATAGAAAAATAAAAATGGAGTAAACCCAAAGCTGAGCCTTTAGCACTTAAAGTAGGGCAAATTACCAGATGAGATTGTGCTCTATCAGCCTGGAGACTAGCCTAAGAACTGTGTGAGATGCAAGTGAGGAACAGCCTTTTCAGATCTTCTCCCTTCAATACTTCAGTTACTCCTGTAATCTTTCCTTACACCCATCTTTGCTTCACAAGCATCTCTAAGGTATCAGCATTCAGGTGAAAGACACTCCATTAATCTTTGCTTTAATAGCTTTTATTGATTATATTTTTTAACCCTTAAGCCCTACAGAGTAAATGTTTGTTTTCTCCACACAAAAACTCTGTCAATTTACTGCGTAGTTTTCAGTCTGTTGATGAAAAACCATGCTGAGGAAGGAAGCCTTCCCTTATCTTTGTGTCCAGTTCACACACTTAATTTACAGCACCTCTGTGCCGACATGCTGCTGGCTGCTTTGGTTGGTTTTTTTTTCACCTTTGAGAGGTGTTCTAGGGATTTCTACAGATCTCAAACATTCAAGCTGACTTCCACACACAAATGCTTAAGAAAGAAATCATTCCTTACACTTGTCAAGCAAACAGGCTCCTCTTCTTCCTATGTGAAGAAAATGAGGTTTGCTAAGGCACCATGGTAAATCTCTCATGTAAACTCTGTTAAAGAAATTCTGTCCTATTATGCAGGAAAAATTCCAGCAGGAACTGGCTTATCTGGTGTGAATAGAGGCTTCCAGAACTGGGACACTGCCAGAACAGTGTGGCTGAGCAGGCAGCATTAAGTGCAATTTTAACTTGCTGGTTGCTTCCTTCTCAGACGTTTTCTTCCCCCTTCTCAGGCATTTTACTTTGTGTCTCTAACAGGACACATTCATTTCTGTTCTCTCCACGTTAAGTTCTTGGTTTCAGATCATGGCTCTCATATAATTTATCTTTTTCACTTCCCTGCACTATTTAATTTTTCAATTTGCTCCTCTTTCCACTCATGCTCGGTTTGGCACACTTGGTACCCTTTACCGCTCCCATTTATACTTCATTAGTCTGACTGCTTTATGGTGATCCAAATCTTACTCAAGGATTTGACATTACAAATGACTTTAGGTCATGAAATGGGAGCTGCAGTTAAAGAGATGGAGAAAGAACAAGGTTTTATATCATTTACCCTTGAAATCTCAATTTTGATTTGTTTCCTCCTCCTATTTTTTGTTTATTGCAGCAAAGTATTGTTTGTGTGTATCCTTGATAATATACTCAATGTGATGGCAATCATCTCAAGAAACAGTTTCCATAATTCAAGGAGCAAGCCTTCTATCTCTTCAACTTAACAGTTAAGTTGATATATTAGTTGCCTCTATGAAATTGTGCCATGGAGCTGCCTACCTGCTATGCTCTTAAGGAAATTCTGAACCTAATTGCAGCATCTTCACGTGGTCTCTCTTAAAAAAAGCAACATCCCACAAAGTGAGAACGTTGCAATACTTACATAAAGACCAGCAGATAACTAAGTGCAGTAAAATACTTCAGGAAATACCTGGCATCATAAATATGGAATCACTTTCATGGACAACACTTTACAACATGTCAAATACCTGACGGTTTCCAGTGACTGTATATAGGGGCTTATCTATTTAGCATTTATGAATGAAATATTGTATATGTGCAAGATTATTAAAAAAAAAAATCAGCCTACTGATGTAAAAAAGAATTTGCAAAGAATTTATTAAATTATTTCTTAGAGTGTATCATTTAAATGTAAACCTCTGGACAGTAAGGTGTACCCTATGTTTCTGGATGTATATACTGTAAGCACTAATTAAGTGCCATTATTAACAGTGTTATTTTCTCACAAAATTAAACTTAATATTTGAGTTGATCTATGGCTTACAGCCCTCTTGCTGAACCACCAATTAAGTCAGATCAGTGAACTATCAAAAATGTTGCACTCTGCTTCTGCTTGGATTATTCACGTAGTTAGGTCAAGCCGGGCCCTTGTTGACTAACATTAGTTCAAAAGCTTCCATTTGAGAGTCAAATGGAGTTGTCTCCGAAGGCAGTTAATGAAAGATAAGTGATCAAGCACCAGGAAATTTCTAGTTCTGTTACAATGAATAACCTCCAGTAGGATGTCAACATACCATTTCTATCTTCTTTTTGCAAAGCTTGGCAAAAGGAACTATTGGCTCCTAAGAAATTCTCAATAAAGAAGTGCTAAAGTGTCTCTGTTCAGCAAGATGTGTGATAATTTTTCTGTCCCTGCTGTAGATAAGATAAAAAAAACCCTGTGTTGCTTCACTGAATTTACCAAACCAGGTAAAAACCCCTGTTGCTTCACTGAATTTACCAAACCAGATAAAAAAAAACCCTGTTGCTTCACTGAATTTACCAAACCAGATAAAAAAACCCCTGTGGTGCTTCACTGAATTTACCAAACCAGATAAAAAACCCTGTGTTGCTTCACTGAATTTACCAAGCCAGATAAAAACCCCTGTGTTGCTTCACTGAATTTACCAAACCAGATAAAAAACCCTGTGTTGCTTCACTGAATTTACCAAACCAGATAAAAACTTGTGTTGCTTCACTGAATTTACCAAGCCAGTTAAAAAACCCTGTGTTGCTTCACTGAATTTACCAAACCAGATAAAAAACCCTGTGTTGCTTCACTGAATTTACCAAGCCAGATAAAAACCCCTGTGTTGCTTCACTGAATTTACCAAACCAGATAAAAAAAACCCTGTGGTGCTTCACTGAATTTACCAAACCAGATAAAAAACCCTGTGGTGCTTCACTGAATTTACCAAACCAGATAAAAACTTGTGGTGCTTCACTGAATTTACCAAACTGTATGGCTTGGGTCGTCAAATCAGACACGTTCAAGTCGACAGCCTTAAAATCTCATTATTCATCAGCATGAAGTTAGCTGGGAATGAAAGGAAACGAGGCACACAGAACCCAACTTTATTCAGCATAAAGGATCCTGCAACTGATAGTGTAACCTTGCAGGGCAGAAATACAGGGCTGGTGATTAATGCATACATCCGCCCTGTCCTTCTCACTTCCTTTCCTTTGTGCTGCCACAAATGAGCTCTCGGAAATCAGCTCCCTGCAGAAATTCTCTTCCCACAACCCTGCAGCAATTCTCTTCCCATAACAACATAATATAACCACTCATGCCTCTGGCATCCCCCAAGAAAATTCAGCTCTAAGACTGTAGTGTACCTCATAATACATTTATTGCAGTGGCCACTCCAGATATCAAAACAAACAAACAAAAGTCACTCACTGTGGATCAGTTTAGTTTACGCCACATACATGAAAATATTTTCCTGGCCATACTTCTAAAATTATGCATTTGATGCTTTTATATGTTCTGTGAAGTGGAGGAAGACAGCAAGTAAAAGTGAACTCTATTTAAAAATGGTTATTGGTGAATTCCCAACAGAAAGAAAGAGAAAATTAAAAGGAAAGAAAGAAGAAAGGAAAGAAAGAAGAAAGGAAAGAAAGAAGAAAGGAAAGAAAGAAGAAAGGAAAGAAAGAAGAAAGGAAAGAAAGAAGAAAGGAAAGAAAGAAGAAAGGAAAGAAAGAAGAAAGGAAAGAAAGAAGAAAGGAAAAAAAAGAAAAAAGGGAAAAACAGAAAAAGAAAAAAATAAAAGAAAAAAGGAAAGAAGAAAATACAAAAAGGAAAAAAGAAAGAAAAAAGGAAAAAATAAAGAAAGAAGGAAAGAAAAAATAAACATGAGGGAAATGAGGGAAAATGGCAACTGTGAAAATGGAAGTTGCAATGTTACATCATTTAGTCAGAGCCTAGTATCTATTTATTCCATAGTGTGGTTTAAAGAGTATTTTCTGTTGCTTTAACTGCAAAGGCAGCACCTCTAACCAAGCACAGAACAGTGGCTTCCAGGTCATTTGTCAAAGCTTTAAGGTCTAACCATCAAACACAAAAAGGCTGTTTCTCATCTGAAGTAGTAAACCTCCTTTTACACAACCTAAACTTGCAGGATCTTAAATGTGACCAGAACTAGTTAATAGAGCAAGTTAAGAAGCTGACAGGTTTGCAAAGGGTGAATTTCTGCACAAAACTAAGAGTTCAAGTGGGTATAACCAAGTCTACAGGTTTACACTGGTACAAACCAGGCCAATGTGGCATCAGATTCTGCCATTTTCTCTCTCTACAAAGAGGTTTCACAGAAGACAACCACATTTTGGAACAGCCACAGAAAACAGGCATTTAATTATCACTTAGTGCCGTGGTCTAGTTGATTGGATAGGGCTGGGTGCTAGGTTGGACTGGATGAGCTTGGAGGTCTCTTCTAACCTGGTTGATTCTGTGATTCTATGAAAACTGCCCTCAAGGTTGCAAAGAAAATATGACACAGCTACCAGAAAACTCAAAGGCAAGTAACACTTTTTATTTTTCTTTTCTCCCTGCCCCCCCCCCCCCCACACCAAAGATTCAATTAAATTGTTTTTGTGCTATGAATAAGTACATAGCTAAACTCCTGCTCATTAAAATTTGAAGTAGTACAGTGCTGAAGCTGGAGACCTTCTCATCAGCCCTACTGCAGCAGGAGGACAGGATGGGTAGCAGAAAACAGAAGCAAAACTTGGCTAAGCGCTGCTCTTAGTTCTGCTGTTAGCCAAGGACTGACTTAGGCGTAAGTTTCTGCAGCTGTACAGTGCTCACCACTCTGATGAATCTGAAACATGCTCTAAGATTAATTCCTGCAGTCTGCCAGTAAGCAAAGTCCTGTGTATTACTTCAATACTCTTTCCAAGTGAAAGCAATCTAAACATACAAACTCAGCCATGTAGACTGCCATGGCAACAAATTTCAAGTGTGAAATGTTTCCTCTGTTGTATTTCCTTTAGCCTTCCATTATATATCAAAACACTTTGTCATATGCTGAATACATTCTTTTTCCATCAGGAGAGAAGAGGCTTTATTATTTACTTTGTCATTCCACTTTCTTCCCATCAAGTCCTTTCTGTACCTTGGAAGTCCTTGATTCCTTATGTTCCCTCCTTCTAAAGAAGTGGCACTTTTAATTACATTCAAAAGAACTGTCCAAATTACTCACAGCCTACAGAGCAGGCAGAATTCTTGTATTATTACAAATCAGGACAGCAAAAGGTTTTAAAGACTCAGATTCTTACAAGAGAAATACAAATGCAATTTTAATAAAAAGCCATAGCTTCCTACTGAAAGTTCTTTAAAACAAACCAAATTTATAAGCAGAAAGAGAGTCCATTTTATCCAGTTTGAAAGCATTTGATGATGCATTATATGAAAAAGATAAATAAGCAGCAGTATAAATACTCCCAGCTCAGAGACCTGGAGACAGGACTAATAAAAAGAGAGGAGCAGATTTACAGTTAGAGATGTCTGGCAGAAACTATACCTGCAAGTATACTGCCCAACAGTCAGAATAAATCTGCTATAAAACTGCAGAGGAAGTGTTCAGCTCTGGATAAAGTTAAACTTCAAAAACCTGCCTCACCTTGATCTTCGCCACAAGCTGCAGGGGAATCTCTGCTCTGGCACCCGCAGCATCTCCTCCCCTCCTTTTTCACTGACCAGGGTGTCTGCAGAGTTGTGTCTCTCACACATTCTCACTACTCTTTCTGCAGCTGGAGTTATAATTTGATTGGGGTTTTATTTTTTCCTCCCTTCTTAAATATGTTACCCTACCACCATCACTGATGGGCTCCGGCTCAGCCAGCAGCAAGTCCATCTCGGAGCTTCCTGGCATTGGCTCTATTGGGCACGGGGGAAGCTTCTAGCAGCTACTCACAGAAGCCACTCCCGTAGCCCCCCACTACCCAAACCTTGCCACACAAACCCAATCCAGTTGCCAATTACAAAAGAATCAAATCAAAAAGCCTAATTTTTAGCAACAACATCTGCAAACTTCAGCTAAAATTTATCTTGAAGCCGGTAGAGCTTCCCCAAGTGTTTCTTAACTCATTCCCCAAAACCCAAGCAAAATGTACATCCCTCAGGGGACACAAGTTCTGTATGTGAATTATTTTTCCAGACACATAGACAAATCAAGATTTTGAAAGAAACTGAGTCAACACATTTGAGCGACCTGTTCTAGTGGGAGGTGTCCCTGCCTGTGGCGGGGAGCTGGAACTGGCTGAGCTTTGAGCTCCCTTCCAACCTAAATCTTTCTATGATGCTAAGACTGTGAAACCAATTCTGGTATTTGATTATCAAAGCTGTTTTAGAAACTCCATCTGGTGGCCACCAGCAGAATATTCTTGCAGCTCACGAAAGCACTAAGATCACTAAGACTAATTAAAGGATTTAAGTTAATCATTGGCGGGGGGGGGGGGGGGGACGACCCAAAAACAAAAAAAAAAAACCAATTCCTTTTAAAATCATTGGCGGGGGGGGGGAACGACCACAAACCAACACAAAGAAATCAGTTCCATTTAACACAGATTTTTCCTAGCTGGTCCTGCCTGCAGGTATTAAGGGTACTGCTGCAAGTGTTGATGAGAGGAAACATAATTAACCATACTGTGAGGAAGAGGGCAGGTAAGAGAAAATTCTGCTGCAAGAAACAAATCTCACCAATGGTTGCTTTTGGGTTTGAACCTAACAGATGGATATTTAAGCAGGCTATTAGGTCTGATTATTCACAAGAAAAGAAATATTTATAGAAAAAAAGCATATGTTTCTTGTATTGTTTTATGAAACATCTGGTACTAGTCGTTGTGGTTGACAAGATGCTCAAAGATCAAAGGAAGTGCCATTCCCATGCAGCTCCAGAGCATTGTAATTCTTTCTAATTAAGTTATGGTTTCAGTAGTACACAATGAAATAGATTGCATGCTTAATTAGTACAGAAGTTTCTGAGAATGGTCAGGTCAGCCTATGTGCAGTGAAACAATCATTCTGGCACCTGCAGTGCTGTGCAGAGACCAAACTCTCTTATAAAACTTGCCATTAGGGGGAAAAAAAAACCCCAAACAACTTTGTTCCACCCTTTAATAGGAGGAGAGTATTCTTGGGAAATAGAGGGAATTTTGGAGCTCTCATAGCTGAGGTATGCAGGTGATCTACCCATGCTGAGGAATTCATTTTGTGATTGATAGAAACATTACCATGTAGTAATAACAATAAAACACTGTTTATAAAACAACTTAGATTACAAACAGAGGCCAAACAAGTCAATATAAAAATCACTAACAGTGAATCATGGGCAAACAAGCCTGAGATGTGAAGGCAGCAATCACACAGCACAGAGCGTGGCTGTTCCAGAATAAAATGGCAAAAAGTTGATTTACAACCAGCCTCTGAGGCATGGGTAATTATTAATGCCAGTGCTTATGTATACACATCTCCAACTTCTGCCTTTTTAACCCTATCCAAGTAGAAAGTCCCAAGCAGAGGCAGTTAAGACTATCAAATTTTACCAACCCACACAGCTCCATGCACCTGATAAATCAGCACAGGCATCTGAATTCTATTTAAAACAAGAAGGGAAACCACCACGCTCAAAAAAAACCCTCCCAAAACCAAACAGGCAGCAAATAATAAAGACAGACAAGGAGTTTAATCCTAGCATTCACCCACAAACTAAAGTCCTTTAGCTTCCTTCAAGCTCGCAATTCTTGTTCTGTGCTTTTCCGTTTTCTTCTCCTTTTTATGGCAAAGGCCCTAATGTTCCATGCTCTTTAAATCAAGGACACAAATTTTCTTGCTGTCAAAGGCTAAACACAGATAAAATTAAAAGCAAGGCTCTTCACAACAATTTTACCAAGTGGCTGGCAACTGAGCACCAATATAACGAATGCCTTAGAAGAGATGTTCTCAAAAGTCTTTGTTTCCCCAGGAATCTGGAGTTATTCTATCAATAAAAGTAGCCTTAAGGTGCTAAAATGCCACCAAGAAAAGCTTCCCAGTATGTAAGCTCAGGCCCTGAATATAGTAAAAACAATCTTTGACTGAGTCTGTGTCTAATATCCCACGCTCAAGTTTGGGATTTTTGCTGCAGTTTTTGTTACGTAACACCAGAGGCAAAGTTAAGAAGGAAATCCAGGATAGCTTCTGGAAAAAAAAAAAACAACCTTTGAAGTAAATTGTAGACTATTTCACAATTCAGATTTCCAGTAACAGAGTAATTACTTTTCAACACAATACACTGGGGAATGGGCAATAACAGCCATTTAATATTCCACAACGATCCTCTCAGTCCACACAGGGACAGTTTTCTTAATAACATTACATCAAAGAAAAAAAAATAAAAACAAGAAAATATATATTATTAATCATGCACAGAAGACAACAGCACAATCTAAAAACAGCTTTCAAGCTTCTCCTGAAGGCTTAGCTCCCTAACAACAATCATTATGCTGGAGCAATCCAGTCTAACTCTGACTAACTCCAAGCTTACTGTAGCCTTTGGCCTCTGCCCTCAATGACTGTGGCTGATGCTGCACCAAACAAGACCTCTACCACTCAGAGTAGTTTTACAGCACTTTGCTGAACAACCAGGAGGAAGGGGAGCAAGACAGAATCACCATCTCCATACTACTACATATAAAATACGTATATAAAATATATATTNGGCCAGGTTGGAGGAGGCCTTGAGTGACCTGTACTAGTGGGAGGTGTCCCTGCCTGTGGCAGGGGGTTGGAACTAGATGATCCTTGAGGTCCCTTCCAACCTTACCATTCTATGATTCTACTGCAGGGTGCCAGTCACATGAGAACAGTGGCAAACAGAGTTGTGTTGAGCTCCCTTCTCCTGGAAGCCTTCTCTTCTCCAGGATGAAGAGCCCCAACTCTTGTGGCCTGTCCTCATAGGAGAGCTGCTGCAGCCCTCTGAGCATCTTCATGGCCCTTTAAGCAAATTAAATAAACTGGCTTATTGTTTAAGGAGTGACACAGTTGGTCACACAATACCAACATCTTGGCTTTGCTTTTAGTAATGCATTAACTATGACAATAACAGCAGAGTGAGCAACTGCCAAAACCCACCCCATGGACCTGTTGAGATACTTCAGACCAAGTCTTGTCTGCTTCTGCAGTCAAGATGGAATCACAGCTCCCAAGATGAGAAGCAACATGATCTAAACAGCATGATGAAGAGTACAGAGTTGGGAAATATTGATTTTTCTAACCTCTACTCCTCCCCAGCTTTCAATTCATTCCATCAACTTAGAAGAATGAAATTTCTCACTAGCCAAGTTTCTCCATCTGTAAAACAGGGAGACTTGCTGACATGACTCTGATTTTACAGACACATTCTGAAACATGCTGCTTGTTCCTGATATTCTTCTCCTCTAAATAATGAGCCTCAATACAGGTTTCAGTCAAAATAGGAAATGATGTTTGTAAACGTGAGCATCATTTTGGAGCTGGGAGCTTTCTGTGGGGTTTTTTGTTGTGGCTTTTAAGATAGAAGGCCTAAGAAATAGCTTTTCTCTTGTTGTTTCTCTGGTTCCATTTGTATAATTTTTTCTCATTAGAGGGCAAGCTCCCTCAGAGCTGTGCTGGCCTACAGCTTGCATTGTCAGCAAAGCGGTTACTGAGTAACAGGAAACGTAGACTTAACACCTCTGTGTTAGGGCTCATCCTCACTTGAGTTATGCCTTGCTCACCAATTGCTAATTAACTCTAACTAACCTAAACCTTTAGAAAGAGTGGTTTGAACATTCCTCAAACTTTTGGTGCAGCCATTGATCAGCCTTTATTTTACTAGTGATCACACAGGGCACAAACAGATCCTTAATGTACATCTCTCCTGGGTTAAACCACAATGACATCCACCCAGAAAAGGCTCCAAACCCAGCTGGCTGGTGGTGGTCCTCAGCTGAGAAATCATTTTACTTCCTCCCTGCCCCCTAGCAGAGCCCTGGTTATAAATCACAGGCCTGTTCAGACCACTGCAGTGGGAAGTACAGCCACAAACCATTGCCATAATCCTTTATCATTGCCTCATGGGCACACATGACCCATCCTGGAAGCTAAAAAGTAAAGTTAGTAGCTACCAGTTGATGACCAAATACTTTCTGAAATCTCACTGCAATTTCAAAACCAATCTTTTGATTAATTTTCCATAGTTTATCAATGCTATCTGCACAGCCCTAAGTCCTGGAAAGTAAAAGGTGACACTTCAAATTTCAATCTTTCATGGAAAAACAATGGGCAGGGGGGAGAATATAACCTGACTTGCATATGATTACAACGTGTAATTTTGCTTTACCATTGTCTTAACTATGAGAAAGTAATTCCAACAAAAGAAACCTGGACTTGGGTACAGCTCAAAAGTAAATTCAGAGAGAGTGATTTCCCTTTGGAATGGGTTGCCCAGGGAGGTGGTGGAGTCGCTGTCTCTGGAGGTGATCAAGACAAGACTGGATGGGGCACTTAGTGCCATGGTCTGGTTGGATGGATAGGGCTGGGTGCTAGGTTGGGCTGGTTGAGCTTGGAGGTCTCTTCCAACCTGCTTGATTCTGTGATTCTAATCTATGATAAATATTATAGACAAGACATCCACACTACACTTTATCCAAATGATAATCCAAATGATGTGGGTTTGGGAGTTACCTGCCCCCCCCACACTGTGTAAAATGACCCAGGCTAAAACTCAGCCGGCTGGAAGTTTAGATGAAGCTCTATTTACAGCTCAGCACAATATACAAGCAGATATATACACTATATACAGGAATATTTACAGAAATATACAAGGTAAAGGTAACACAGAAACACAACACCCCTCCCAGAAATCAGAGACCCCAGGAGGGGCTCCCAACCACCCTTCCACCTTCTCCCCACCCCTATACCTTACCCCAAGGTTTTGA
>WBNM01033310.1:102854-146411 GCA_013399055.1 Ramphastos sulfuratus | reverse complement strand
ACCCGTTCCAACACCAGAAAGTCATGAGGCAACCCATTCTTGCTCACCTGTATCTGAGGTTTGAGGAACACTATTTAACATAGTCACTAAGAAGCCTGATGCTGAGCCAGACACAAAACACACTACAGAGTCAAAATGCTGTCTGTTAACACCTCATGGTCATTGCAGAGCATCTGGAAAAAGAACTTATCTCAGGGGTACAATACTGGCAGCGTTCCAAGAACCATGGAAAAACAGACACACTATTTTCATGAAGGGATCTTAATATTTTTGACATGCACTACTTCTGTGTTGAGCTTTTGCCTTGTTAAGCAGAGAGCCTTGCTTGGTATTTCTTCAACAGGCTTTTCCTTTTCTAGACCTCCAGCACTTCAAACAGCACACTGGAAAAAAATGTATTTGCAAAAGCTGGCCAATGTGCCCAGGATTACTTCATGAACAGGAGGGAGAAAAAAAAAATCCACTGGATGGCCTCACATACTTAGAAATGGCAGGGACAAAACACTACTTTTCTGTTCTGAAATATCTGACTGCAGAGGATAATTTGAACTTTAAAGTCACATGATGAAACCATAGGTTTGCTAAACATGCAACGTGTATGGTTTGAACGACTTAACCAAGTTCCTGTTTCCTTTACAGAACTCAATGTTTTCGTAGTTCAGCCAGCCCCTGGATTTTTACATCGTGATGGAGAGCAGCTAAAGAAGTTGCTGTAATATATACACCCTGCATTCTACATAAATAAAAAGGGCTATGTGCTCCAAACAAGAATTATATTTCATCTGACTACTCGCAGTGGAAGTCTCGGCCCGTTGGATCTGAGGAGCATTTTCTGGGAGAGGTAAGTGCTTTATCTTACTTTGAACAGGCAATGTTTTATTCATCATAACAGGCTCAAATTGTGAGGCTGGGGTTTATTCATTTAAAGTTTTGGGTTTTTTTTCATTTTCCCTTCTTTAACAGCATTTGAGCTACACAAAGTAAAATACTGTGTCTGGGAGACATCCTCGGAAAGCTGAAATTTAAAATAACGCTGAGTGTTAAGTACGGTAAATGTGAAGGTTGTTTTCTAGTAAGCACTTAGCTCCTAATGAGAGTTAGATGATGAAATACTGTTCAGAGGTCTGGAGAAAAGACTTCAAGCATTGCCTAAATGCAAATAATGGACATTGTTGGATAATCCTAGCCGCACTTCAAGAGTTATACGGGACAGGAAACACGTCAGTGATGCTGCTTGATGATTGTGCTCAGTTACTGTTGATTCATTTCTACTCTGGAATTCCAAAAGAAAAAGAAAAAGCTTTCAGTATCTCAGAAACGGACAATTTCTCAGAAGATAAAGGTAGGATTTCTTTTCAACCTCCAGTACTCACCCAGATGTAGGAATTGGGACATTACAGAAAGACAACTGCAGCATTAATATTTCAGTCTCCCATACGCTGCAAGCTGCCTCCATCTTTGACTTGGGAGATGTAGTAAGAACAGAAAGAGCAAATTCCTCCCCCAAATTCCATGTGATGTCTTTTTTTTTTTCCCAGGGCAATGTGGGGCATGCCCACCAAGAGCAGAGTTTCACAAGCAATACTATGCATTATTGCTTTATAACTGGGTGAAAGAATATTCTCCTTCTATAGGCTGGCAACAGAGTGCACAAAGACTGCGCTGCCAAACCGTTTATAGAGGAAGAAATTCTGCCAGGGAGAAACTCCTCATTTTAGGAGCTCCTCTTCCTAGACTTGAAACAAACAAAAGTTCCCTTGAAACTAAGCTCTCTCTTTGCAGGAGCTAACCATCAAAGTGGAGATGGGGGACCAATAAAATCTTAGAGACTAGGTCCTCTCAGTATTGAAAGTAGTCTTTTCACAACTTTCTATTTTTAAACTGCCTTCTGAACACTGCTTATTTGCTCAGCTCCATCTGTTGGAAGTGAAGGATAATGTATTTGCTGTGCTTCAGAAAGTAAAAATCAAATGTATTTGCTTTAACTGCTGACACAAAAGGCAGAGTGGATCACAGCTGAGAAACTGGATCAGAAAGAGAGAGGGGGAAAAAACAAGCAAACAAACAAAAGAGGCAAAAAAAAAGTGAGGTCACATGAAGTTAAGAAAGGATTCACAACGTGAATGATGATCAAAGTGAGGGGGAGCACTTCAGAAAGCAAAAATCAAATGTATTTGCTTTAACTGCTGACACAAAAGGCAGAGTGGATCACAGCTGGGAAACTGGATCAGAAAGAGGGGGGGGAAACAAGCAAACAAACAAAGGAGAAAAAAAAAAGTGAGGTCACATGAAGTTAAAAAAGGATTCACAACGTGAATGATGATCAAAGTGAGGGGGAGCATGGCTAAAGAAGGGACAAAATATTGGAGCATGACAATAGAGGGATTATGCGAACAGCATATTGCAAATTTCCCTCACTCATTAATCTTAGAAGAAATGGGAATAGGCCTGGTTTCTGCCACAGCTTCAATCTACATGAGCTTTGACACACTATCTACCAGTCTCATTTACCAGTGAGTTAACAGGAATAACAGTTTACATCACAGTAAGTTGTGAGGGGGGGGAAAAATATATATATATAAATTCAAGTCTTGAGGTGTCTGCACTCTAAGCCAACAGATTACACTAAAAGAGTAAAGGACTTGGGCACCCCACCAAGCACAGCATAAATATTACATGCCTTTTGAAATAAAATGTATGTCACTGCACTAAAGCCAAGAACTGAGGGGATACCAGATCCTCTCCACAGCAGAGGGAAATGACATCATAAATTCCGTCTTTTCTTTAAGGATGGAAACTCAAAGCATTTTGACCAAAACGCAAACGTGCTCAGCTGCACAGAGATTCTGAACAATGCCAAGCACAGCTCCAGGCTGGGTGGGGAATGGCTGAGAGCAGCCCTGAGGAAAAGGCCCTGGGGGTCTGGGGTGATGAAAAGCTCAACCTGAGGCTGCAGTGTGAGTGCAGCCCAGACAGCAACTGTGTGCTGGGCTGCAGCAAGAGCAGTGTGGGCAGCAGGGCAAGGGAGGGGATTCTGCCCCTTTGCTCTGCTCTCCTCAGACCCCAGCTGCAGTCCTGTGTGCAGTTCTGGAGCCCCCAGCACAGGAAGGACATGGAACTGTTGGAGTGGGTCCAGAGGAGGCCATGAAGATGCTCAGAGGGCTGCAGCAGCTCTGCTGTGAGGACAGGCTGAGAGAGTTGGGGCTCTGCAGCCTAGAGAAGGTTTCCAGGAGACCTTAGAGTAGCCTTGCAGGATCTGAAGGGGGCTACAGGAAGGCTGGGGAGGGACTATTGACAAGGTCTTGTAATGACAGGATGAGAGGCAATGGGTTTAAACTGGCAGAGAGGAGATTGAAAGTGGATGTTAGGAGGAAGTTGTTTGCAGTGAGGGTGGTGAGACACTGGCACAGGTTGCCCAGGAAGGTTGTGGCTGCTCCCTCCCTGGAGGTGTTCAAGGCCAGGTTGGAGGAGGCCTTGAGTGACCTGTGCTAGTGGGAGGTGTCCCTGCCTGTGGCAAGGGGTTGGAACTGGATGATCTTTGAGGTCCATTCCAACCTTACCATTCTATGATTCTATGAAGTAAAAGATACGAGAAACAAACCACTTTCTGGTGCTCTGCTGCTCCCATGGAAGATACTTTTTTATTTTAAACTAAATTAGTATTACCAAGAGCCTATAAAAATTTGCAAATAACCTTCGTCTCACTGCAGCAAAAGTTGTGAGCTCCTTCAGACCATTATTATTCTAAGCATACATTTATGGTAGTGCAAGGAATGAACTTAACACTCTGGGAATGTTTTAAAACTGTAAAGGCTTACAGTTTCCAAGAGCTGCTTTACATGATAGATGAGCACCTTGGAGCCATAAGACTCTCCAACACTATCCATTCTGATGTATACCAACGTATAGAAAGGTTATGCCATCTGTGACTACATTCAATCAATCAGGTGCAGAGGCTGCAAAGCAGACAGACTTTTCTGATGGGCTCCAATTTATAATCTCAGCCAGAAAGCCCTAATGCAGCAACTTTATGAGGTGACAAGCAATACATCTTGTAAAGTGCTCTATATCCTCTAAGTTCACTGAGGTAGTTATGAAGAGATAAAATAATAGGGGGAAGAAAGTGGGGAAAAAAATACATAGTAGGTTAAGGTCATATGCCAGAAATATGTATCTTGGTGTAACCATGTCAGAGAGAAGAACATACCCTTATTAGCCTGTATGAAGCATGAGGAATACTCCATTGAAGCCTCCTGCACAGGAGCCTTTCCTACCACATTGCCTGTATGAAGCATGAGGAATACTCCACTCAAGCCTCCTGCACAGGAGCCTTTCCTACCACACTGCCTGTATGAAGCATGAGGAATACTCCACTCAAGCCTCTTGCACAGGAGCCTTTCCACCACACTGCCTGTATGAAGCATGAGGAATACTCCATTGAAGCCTCCTGCACAGGAGCCTTTCCACCACACTGCCTGTATGAAGCACGAGGAATACTCCATTGAAGCCTCCTGCACAGGAGCCTTTCCTACCACACTGCCTGTATGAAGCATGAGGATTAAATACTTCATTGATGCCTCCTGCACAGAAGCCCTTTTCTACCACACTGCCATTTGCTCCCTTTCCAACACTGAGTCAGTCACCAGAAACAAAGCTTATAATAGTCTGGCATTAGCACTGTGATTTATTTTTCAAAAGAAGAATAAAAACTTCTAGGAATAATTAAGGAGGGAGGGGGAAGGAAGGGCAGGGAAGGGGAGGGCAAAACAAAACACACCAAAAAAATCCCAAACCCAAAAAACCAATAACGCCTACAGTGTTAACTTTAATCTTTTTATTTTTTGGTTGTTTTTTTTTTGCAAACCACAAATGTCCCAAAATAAGCTATGAACTGCCAGCAGTTTGGTTTGTTTTTTTTTTTTCTTCTGTGATAAACTCTTCATTAAATTCATGCAAGCACTCTGCTCATACTAACTATGGCAAAGATGCAAACACTTTGTTGATTTGGTAAAATTCTGTCGCATTTTTGGCCAAAAGGTGAACCAAGTATCAGTACCAAGGGCAGATCCTGAGCAAATTTAAACAAGTTTTAGCATCTTATCTTTCCTGCACTTTAATGTAAGGCCATAGGATTTCCTTTGAAACCCAAAACTNGAAAGGAGAAGGCTGAGAGAGGATCTAATAAATGTCTATAAATATCTGAGGGCTGGGGGTTAGGCAGGAAGGGACAGGCTCTGCTCACTTGTGCCCTGGGATAGGACAAGGAGCAGTGGATGGAAACTACAGCACAGGAAGTTCCTCCTCAAAATGAGGAAGAACTTCTTGACTGCAAGGGTCCCAGAGCACTGGCACAGGCTCCCCAGAGAGGTTGTGGAGTCTCCTTCTCTGGAGACTTTCAATCCTTGTCTGAATTTGTTCCTGTGTGACCTGCACTAGATGCTATGGTCCTGCTCTGGCAGGGCAGTTGGACTGGATGATCTCTTTGGGTCCCTTCCAACCCCTGACATCCTGTGAGCCTGTCCTTGGCCCAATCATTTAAGCCAAAGCAGTGGGGTTAGACTCTAAGATCTCCAGAGGTCCCTTCCAACCCCTAACATCCTGTGATGCTGTAAAGGTTGAATGTTACTAAGTTATTCTGAGATTCTCTGCAAGGACAGTGAGCAGGGTTAGGTGCCCCATGGCATGAAAGTTTTGACAAGACAATGAAGACCTTCACAGAACTAAATTCATATATTCAGCCCTGCAAACTGCCTGATGGGACAAGAAGGTAACAGTGGAGACTCTGGTGGAAGAACTCAAAATGTAAATATTTCTTAACCTTCTAAAACTTGTGTGGGGGATGGTGAGAGCAAACCTTCTGCAGGTGCTTCACCTGTCACAAAGTACCTACCCTCTGCCAGGTTAAGCTTCAAATCTGTCTCCTAACAGAAGGTCCAAATTGGACTTAGACTTTTTCCTTTATTCTTGAGATTTCTCCACAGTATTTAAGGAGGTATGAACTGTACAAATCAGAATTTCATGGTCCTTAGATTTCCAGAAAACAATAATGCAAAGGGAAGCCAGGAGAAGCTCCATGGCTGCAGCTGACTGAAGAGCACAGTAAATCACTATCAGACATGGAGCCAGTGGGAAGTGGAGAGCACTGCTGCTATGAGATTAATGAGAACATTTCTAGGTGGTTGGCTTTTTTTCCCCCTAGTGCTTCAAAATTAAGNAGCAGCTCTGCTATGAGGACAGACTGAGAGAGTTGGGGCTCTGCAGCCTGGAGAAGAGAAGGCTTCCAGGAGACCTTAGAGTAGCCTTCCAAGGGGCTACTATAAGGTCTTCTCAAAGCCTTTTCAATTATTCTCACTCTTCAGTTTGGACACTTCAGTACAAACTTGAGCCCTTCTTAGTGCTCCATGTTAGAATCAGCTGAACAGCAGCAAGAGCTCTGCTGTGAGCACTGAAGGTACATTTCCTCAGCTAACGAGGTAGGACTATTTCCTCTCCTCACCTACCATCTTTGTGAAGATTTTCACTTCAATTTTCTTAAGCTTGTCCATATTTAACAACCTAGTTTTAAGCTTCCAAATTATGCTGGCTCTAAATTTGGTTTAGAGGCTTGCACTAGTCTTGCTCATCAATGATGTCTTGATGCTCTGCTCCAGTCCAGGGGTTAGATCAAAGCCAAAGTCTGACCAGGCAGCTTTGAACCTCTTTGCAAGTGTACCTGTAACACAGTGAAATCTCTCTGGAGGCATCAGTTCTTCCTGTAGCAGACTACTACAGAAGAAACTCTGTCTTTTAAAAGGGAACAAAGAACACTGCTGAATCAAAACACAACTCCGTGGTTTTATAGAAATGAAATTATAATTATGTAAGATTATATACAACACTTAATCAAAGCCCCTTTGATAAGTCAACTTTTCTAATTAAAGCCAGTATTAGAATTCCAATTTTGAGGAGAGATTAGAAATATCAGGACTATGAAGGAGTATCAGAGGTAACAACCATAAATGAACTGTCAAACAGTATTAAGACACTGACTTATCTATAATGAACACTGCTTAAAACATGAATGCATCTTGAAGAACTTTTACCAATTTAAAGTTACTTTCACTTTAAGAGCTAACATCACTGGAATCCCTTTATGGAAAACACATTTTGTGCTATTAAGTATTTCCCTCCTCTTACTAGCATAGAAACTTCTATAAGGGGAACTCCAGTGCCCTTTCTTTACCCCATGTACTGTTTACATGCACTGCTTGCACAGTCCAGCTTTGTGTACAATGAAAGAAAATTTTAAAAACCCACAGGCTAACACAAAATTGAAATCCTTGGGAATAAAGAAGTTTGTTTTCCTCCAGAGAACAACATCCTCCACTGTAAAAATGCCTGGAAGTTTAACCTCCTCCAGTATTAAGGACCATGCATAAGCAGACATTTGACATTCATTAGGTATAGTGAGTTCATCATCAAATGTTTTNGTCTGAGGAGAGCAAAGCAAAGGGGCAGAATCCCCTCCCCTGCCCTGCTGCCCACACTGCTCTTGCTGCAGCCCAGCACACAGTTGCTGTCTGGGCTGCACTCGCACTGCAGCCTCATGTTGAGCTTTTCATCACCCCAGACCCCCAGGGCCTTTTCCTCAGGGCTGCTCTCAGCCATTCACCACTCAGCCTGTATTCATTCATTAGGTACAGTGAGTTCATCATCTAATGTTTAAAATATTTATCATTGGCCATTAAAAAAAAAAAAAAAAGAAAGAAAGAAAAAATAAATACACTATTTTCTGCATCAATCAGTATGGAAGGTGCTCAGAAATTTTCTTTTAGAAATTGAGCTAATTATGCTTTTAGGTGCTCTGTAAAATTAATATATCCCTATCTATTGTACTCATTGTTTTTCATGAGTATGTATTACATTCCCCTCCAAAGCTTTCTGGCTTAAAGGATCCTCCAAACACTTACAGGGTAGCAGAGTTACTGTATCAACATGTCACACAGCTAACAGCCTATCCATATTACTCTTAAAATCCCCTCTTTTCAGGAATTTATAACTCAGCTGTAAAAAAATGTGCCTCACTAAAACTTTATCAATAGGTTTATAATGCACTACTCATCTTCCCAAATTCCAGCATACAGAAAAGCATCATTTTTTTTTTTGTTTTGTTTTGTTTTTTTGCAGTTTTATGTACTGGCTACATCTAAAAATGACAGCATTAGTAATGTATAAAGATGGTTTAGCATGAAAGCTGTTTGCTCATAATGCTTCGTAAACATCCATATTAATTTTCTATGGGCTCCTCAGTACAGACTGCAGCTATGAAAGGCTTTCCCCCACCCCTCCCCTTTTTTTTTTTTCCTCACAGAAAAGAAGCAAAACTAAACTCAAAGAGAAGAATGCAGCTCTTGCCTCTTACTGTGAGCATCTTTGCATTTTCCTCAGTGGGCAACGTGAGCACTGAGACTGTCAGCTGGACTCAAATTTTACAGCATTCCCACCCTTGCACAGCACAGCGAGGCTATTTTGTGGCAACTGAACTCAAAGAGAAGACCACAGCTCTTGCCTCTTACTGTGAGCATCTTTGCATTTTCCTCAGTGGGCAACGTGAGCACTGAGACTGTCAGCTGGACTCAAATTTTACAGCATTCCCACCCTTGCACAGCACAGTGAGGCTATTTTGTGGCAACTAAACTCAAAGAAAAGAATGCAGCTCTTGCCTCTCATTGCAAGCATCTCTGCACTTTCCTCAGTGGGCAGCGTGAGCACTGAGACTGTCAGCTGGACTCAAATTATCCAGCATTCCCACCCTTGCACAGTACAGTGAGGCTATTTTGTGGCTGCAGCTGCAGCCCACGCGCTGGAGTTGCCCTGCATGCTGCCTTAGCCTTCTTTGGCAAGATGGTGAGGGAAAAGCAGCTCCACCTAACCCCAGAGTCTGCTCCTTCCTCGCCTGACAAACAGCCAAAGCTTCCCCTTTATTCTGCAGGAAACATGAGTGTGCTGAATCCTGGCTGAGCTGCAGATAACTCCTGCCTGCATCAAGTGAGGAAAAGGGAGGGAGGGGGAGTGGTGAGAGCAGGAACCAGATAAAAAATAAAAAGGCAGATTCCTCTGGCTAAAAATATTGTTCAAGTTAGCTTAATTAACATAGGGACGTAGAATCCAGCCAAAAAATGACTACATTTACTCTGAACAAATGGTTCCCACTCCTGACTGCACATAAGGTTTAATGCACTAATTAGGGAAGCTACAAACTTGACTTGAAATCCTGTTTCACCTTCCTTTTCCGTTTCAGCTCCCAGCTGCAGGGTGGAAGGATGACTTCTCACAACATGACCTGGATCAGCTACCCAAGCAAGAACCTGATTTTCACCTCCCCAGAAGAAATTGAAGCCTTCATAGCTTATCAAAACATCATCTCAAGGCTCATGCACTGCTACATCGCCTTTTTTGTACCCACAGGGTTCATAGCTGGCATATCTATTCTGATCATCCTCATAAAGAATTATTTGCAGTACAATGTCATAGAAAACTTGGACTTGGTCCTTTTACACTTTACCATCAGCAAGCTTATCATGATTTTTTTATCATTCACTGTCATTACTAGACCTGACTATTTAAAAGCAACCCACCTGGCGTGCAATGTGCTGTCCTTCTTTTTCAACTTCAGCTATTTCAATTCTCAGTACGCTTTGCTCTTGACGCTTCTCATACTGTTACTCAAGAGATTTCCACCCAGGACTGCTCTCAGCAAACTAACCCAAAGACCCACATTGTGTGTTGGATTTGTACTTACGTGTGCCTTCTGTTTGTCCCTGACTGAGGCAGTTTTGGCTGGCACAGACAACTACCACTTGGAAACGGACTGCCAGTTAGATCCGTTATTTGCATGGCCTGCATATGAGGTCGTTAAATTCACCTTTGGATTTGGAATTCCATCACTTCTTCAGCTACTCTCTTTTATTGTCCTCCTTGCTAAAGCAGCAGCTGCTGAAGCTCCAGCCTTACAGCAGCACATTCGTACTTACCCCGCTGCGTACGTCACAAGCGTAACAACGTTTCTCTGCCACCTATTTTACCACATTATGATTGTCTCCAGGACAACACTGAAGTTACAGAAGAGCATTGGAACTCCAAAGAACGAGCTTGTCATGAATATTGCAGAAATAGTGGTGTTCTGTGAGAGCTGTGTTAGCTTGGTATTCATACTTTGTTTGCACAAACCGTGCAAGGATGAAATACTCAAAGTTATGCAGAAGTGCCGAAGGCAAAGCGCTGCCAATAATCACCTTGAAATACCAGTAGCAGCCACCACCCGTGACAGTGGGGCTCAGTAATACTTCTTGTTCTGAAGAACTGCCAATCAGCTTCACTTTTTAGTTTGTTTGTGGGGTTTGTTTTGTTTTGTTTGGTTTTTACTTCTTAAAAAAGAAAAAAGAGAAAATTGCTCCTTCTTTAGAGAGCAGACTTGGACAATCTTACGGCTAGCACTACTGGGAGGAAAACAGATATTTACTTCTGGTGTTTGCAGGGATTTGTGTGAAAAAACACATTGGGTCTGGAGTGGTTTGGTTAAGGCTTTTTTCATATGTATATTTAAATCACCTGTTTCCTGTTGCCATAGAAATGTGCTTTTGTAATAATCATAGAATCATAGAATGGTAAGGTTGGAAGGGACCTCAAGGATCATCTAGTTCCAACCCCCTGACACCTCCCACTAGCACAGGTTACTCAAGGCCTCATCCAACCTGGCCTTGAACACCTCCAGGGAGGGAGCAGCCCCAACCTCCCTGGGCAACCTGTGCCAGTGCCTCACCACCCTCACTGTACAGAACTTCCTCCTAACATCCCGTCTAAATCTTCCCTCTCCCTGTTTAAACCCCTTGCCCCTTGTCCTGTCATTGCAAGACCTTGTCAATACTCCCTCCCCAGCCTTCCTGTAGGCTGGGGAAGGCTATATAATGTCTCCTCGAAGCCTTCTCTTCTCCAGGCTGAAGAGGCCCAACTCTTGTAGCCTGTCCCCATAGGAGAGCTGCTGCAGCCCTCTGAGCATCTTCATGGCCTCCTCTGGACCCACTCCAACACTTCCATGTCCTTCCTGTGCTGGGGGCTCCAGAACTGCACACAGGACTCCAGGTGGGGTCTGAGGAGAGCAGAGTAAAGGGGGAGAATCCCCTCCCTTGCCATGCTGCCCACACTTCTCTTGCTGCAGGCCAGGACTCAGTTGCTGTCTGGGCTGCACTCACACACTGCAGGCTCATGTTGAGCTTTTCATCAACCCAGACCTCAATGTCAATGCCCCAGCAAAGACGCAAACGAAACCATAGCAGAGAGCAACTTTGGGCAAAGGTAAAAATCTGCAGCCAAAGCATTTTCTTGGGTGTGCCTCCTCTCTTGACTTCTTACCCTACAAACCAGTTATTTTTTTTTTTGTCACACTGCTGAATTGCAGCAGCAAAGTATGGCTTGAAAAATCCCCTCTAATCCTGAAACAGCATGTGGTGCTTTAAGTCTGCTGAAACACTGACTTATATTTTACATATATACCCACATGTACAAACTGAGCATTTCTTCCCTTTCTCTGTTTTCCTCTTACACTTTTGTTGCTATTCCTAGGGTTTTTGTCTGAATTCTTGTGCCAAATTAAAAAAAAGAAAAGAAAAAAAAAAATCAAATTAATGGAAATGCTGGTCCATAATGGAAAGCTTCAGGTCCTTTGTGAGGCACTGAACTGGAAAGATCAACAGGATGGCTAATTAAAACTTTGTGCAAGAATGAAAGGTTTTTGTTAATGTACTCTCAGCTTCAACTTTGCATTAAGGCTTACAGCAATTGTTGATTTCAGTCATTCTTGATGAGTTCATTCAAAGGGATGAAGTTGCATGCTCTGGAAAAATTCACACTCAATAATATAGTAACCAGGAAAAAAAAAAAGAGAGAAAAGTCAGCTCAGAGGAGTGCAATTGAGGAGTGTTTTTTAAATAGGCACACACAAAAAAAAAATAAAAATGAGCCCCAGTTCCAAACTGAAATCAGGGCTTTGCCAGACACAAGATAAGAGCATTATACATTTAGATGTGAATTCATGGATAAATGGTGAAAAATGGGGAAAGCATCTGACAGAAAACAAAGCAGCTGTGGTGTAGGAGTTCAGATGTTGCCCTGAAGAACTGGTAGTCAATGCAGGCTGAGGTGTAGGTACAAAGCTTTAAATGGTTGTTTGAAGCACATTATTAACTGTAACTGATTTTGGTCAGGAGGCATCCTATGTCTTTGGCTTCAGTTTCAGCTTTTCCACTTATAGAGGTGGAGAAAATGGAAATAACAAGGCAGGCACAAATTTGTCCCAGATCTTGGATAAAGATGTAGCTTTAGATAGCAAAGTTACAAACCCAATGATGTGATGAGAAAGGCTCAAATGATCTGAGGGGTTCTGAGAAAAGTCACTTTGATGCTTAAATAGGTGTCTTTGCTTCACACCTGGGTGCTAACAGGACTGGTAGATTCCTTTGCAGTTGTATGCTTTGGAGGGTCTTCCTGACAAGGTCCAGATTAAACTGGCAAGCCTGTGCAAATCAGCTTGGGCTGCTTAAGAGAAACAAAAGTGAGCATCTTCCACAAAACCACAGCCTTAGTGCATAAATGGAGGAAGAATAAAGGTCATTTGGTCAACAATAATACAGTATATGGATCTGGTATCTACGCACAGACCTAGTCTTACACAACTGAGTCCCAAACTTTATGGACCACAACTGTATCAGATGCAAACAAAGGGCAATCCTTGCTGTGAACCAACATTTCTGCAAGAAGTAAAAATGTTAAGATGATGTCTGCATTGTGTTATGTCAGCCTGTTTTCCTGTTCCATTTTGTTCTGCTGCCAGCACGAACAGATGGATAATTAAAGAGCATTACATATAAACAGACCATTATAGAAGCTGGTCAGAAAGGAAGTACACAGATAAGAGTCATCTCTTTGCATACAATTTCACACTTCTGAAAGGAATTCTCAGTGGGCATCAGAGGTTTTGCTTTGCACCTGAGAAGCTGGAGATTAAATAACAGGGGCAGATTGAAGGGAGAAGTTGAAAAAAGCTGTACACCAGCAAATAAGCTGATGGACTGACTGCAAGTGTACGTCAGAAGATGCAAGCTGTTTGTCCCACATCAGACAGAGTATCATAGTTTCAGCTGTGCCATCAGTAAGTAGGTTATTTTCTAGTATGTGAACTGTGCACAAAGGATTCCTTCATTCACTGCTTCCTTCTAATTTATATGTGAGGATGGAAGAATAAATACTGTATTGTTTCTGAGTCCTGAATTACTGATGAAGGTGCCTAAAAGAAAAACTAGGCAGTAAATGTTGGCTCTGGTTAACATTGGCTGGAGCCTGGCAACTGGTCTAATGATGGGTGAATAACAATAATGCACTCATGAGGAGCATGAAGGTTCAGCCTTGGTTGGAAGGATGCTTCATGAGACTCTCAGCTAAAGCAGAACCATAACCTAAAGTCTCTGAGAAATAAAACCTGTAGGGGCCCTACTGTCAGACTCAGGATTTGGGAATGAGTACAGCTGGTCAAGAAGGAGCTACTANGCAGCCCTCTGAGCATCTTCGTCAAGGAGCTACTACATAGAATCATAGAATGGTAAGATTGGAAGGGACCTCAAGGATCATCCAGTTCCAACCCCCTGCCATAGGCAGGGACACCTCCCACTAGTACAGGTCACTCAAGGCCTCGTCCAACCTGGCCTTGAACACCTCCAGGGAGGGAGCAGCCACAACCTCCCTGGGCAACCTGTGCCAGTGTCTCACCACCCTCACTGTAAAGAACTTCCTCCTAACATCCAGTTTCAATCTCCCCTCTTCCAATTTAATAAAACTCTGTGAGTACTCCTGGGTATAGCTTCTGGCTGCCATCTGTGAGTGACTGTACTCTGCTCTCTTCCCTGTCCACATCTACTGCAGAGCAGTTTTCTGGATGGCTGATTATACTGTCATAAAGAAATCTCTATGTACAGTGAAAAAGACTTTGTAACTGGAGAAAAAGAAAGATAAGCAGGAGAGAAGAGGATGAGAAATACAGAACAATAACTCAAATGGTTATTAATATAATTTACAGCAATACAGAGAGGTTCTGTTAAATCATTCTTGATAAATTGACTCAAAGTTCACATTAAAATCCAGGACCATAATATGCAGTCCTAGAGAAAATCTACTTGCATCCAGCTAGAATATGAAGGCAAACATCCCTGTGTGCAACAGGGGAAAGAGCACAAACAATCCCCCAAAAGCACTCTTCTAAAGTAGTCTGACACGAGGGAGAAAAGAGCAGCTTTGGCTAAGATTAAAAGTAACAATTTTATAGTTATTAGTAGCCTAAACTGTGTTTTTATAAACCAAATAAAAACCTCCCTGCTCAGAGAGATTTTTTTTTTTTTTCCCCCCAGCAACAGCTTTGTTAAATACTTACTTCTTCCAGGCTTCACCTAGTTATGAACAGCATGTTCCAGAAGAAATAGAGTGTATATTTTTATAGGCATGCTGTCAAAATTAACTAAAGGGATACACAGGAAAATTCAAAGAAGAATATTTTACTTCACTACTAGTAATAGTTGTATCTTTCTTTGGTCTGCTTTTGAAAAAAAAAAAACCCATTCAGTAAAAGAAGAGAAACAAGCAGGCTGCTTAAGTTACCCCTGAATGTCTGAGTTGGTAACAGCGTTTGGAAAAGAACATGGAGAGATTAAGGACTCATCTTCACTGAACCAGCTGGCTCAAGTTTGATCCCATCCCACTGCAAAACAACATCTGAGCTAAAAAGAGACTGGATCTGCACACTTGAATCATAACTCAAGCTGCTCCACCCCTACATTTATAAGTAAGCCTGGCCTTAGCTGAATCCCAATTTCAAATTTACAGACTCTGAGCATTACAGCATTATTTACCCTGATTTTGGGGTAGCTGCAGAAGATTTAGGAGAGGGTGAGAGCTCAAACAATTCAGACAAAATAAGTACTCAGTGTAGCATTTACAACATACATGTTGCATAAAAAATTGATTCACTAACTGCCTACAATGAAAGAATGAGTTTCACTTCCATAGTACAAGTGCAGCAAAGGGTTGCCAGATCAAATCACTGAAGTAAAAACAACTGATGTGATGCCTGGTGAATCTTACTTTTTAACAGCATTGGACAGAGTCTGAAGTCCTGTTGTCAATCACCTTTCACTTACACAACATTTTGGGGTCCTGTTTTGTAGACTCTTTTCATTGTCCCCCAAGAGTTTTGTGACGCACACTTTAAGAAGAGGTTTTCACCAAAATCATAGAACCACAGAATGGTAAGGTTGGGAGGGACCTCAAGGATAATCTAGTTCCACCCCCCTGCCATAGGCAGGGACACCTCCCACTAGTACAGGGCACTCAAGGCCTCCTCCAACCTGGCCTTGAACACCTCCAGGGAGAGAGCATCCACAACCTCCCTGGGCAACCTGTTCCAGTGCCTCTCCATCCTCACTGTAAAGAACTTCCTCCTGACATCCAGTCTAACGCTTCCCTCTGCCAGTTTAAACCCATTGCCCCTAGTCCTGTGTGCAAAAGGCTGAAAAAGCCTAAATACACAAAGAAAAAAAAAAAAAGCTTTATCTGAGGTTTATTGCAGGCACAGAAGACAATTAATTCCAACTCAAACTAACTTTCACCCTTTGCAAGAAAGGGAAAGTAACTGAGGCTGAAGAGTATGAGGATGCTCTGGAACAGGGTACTGGAAGCAGAGAGATGTCACTCAGTGGTTGAAAAAGGTCAGAGTCAGTACCCATGCTAACAGGAACATGAGAATTTGAAAGAGGAACTCAATCTACTTTGCAAAACTTCATGCAGGTTACCAAAGCATCTCTATTTCCTCTGGAGATCATTTCAGTAGACATTCCTGTGCAAACCTGACTACTTCTGCACATGGTTGTACTACCCTGCAAGCATTCCAACACAGTTTCAGTCTACATCTCCTGCCCTTTCCATCTAATACAGTATCTCTCTTTCCCCCCCACCCAGCTAATCTCTAATTCCTCCAGGACTCAACAGCTTCATACCCAAAGCACTTCCACACTTCTAACAGAACCCAACAGCTCTTACATCCTCCAGAGCTCATCCTGTTGATTATCACCCTGCGGAGAGGCTGCCATACAGCGGTGGCTCAGGAGCTGTGATTCACCAAACCTCTTCTGTTGTTCTCCCTCTATCCTCACACCTCCCACTTTTCTTCCTCCCCAGCTGTCCCCTTTTTTTTGCAGCACAACAGGAGGCACATATGTTGAAGCCTGCTAAATTACAGAGAATATCTGCTATGTAAAAAACAACAACAAAACAAAAAGATAAAACCTCTTGGTGCACCCAAGTGCACCACAGACAATGACACCAGAGTTTCTTAAGGACTCTACAGTGTTAGAAGTGCCTGTTAAGATATAAACAGTGTTTTAGAAGCTGTCTACTATAGATTTTGAAATAAACTGCTAGGAAAACTTTAAATGCTGGATTATCTAGTCTGAGATTGCATAAATGCTATCACGCCGGTGGCTTTCATGCATGTGCTCAGCAGCTAAGATAAGGTATAACAGGTGGGACTGTAACACTTAATATTGTCACAACTGTGGCCAAGAAGGAACCACTGAGACACTCCCTGTAAATGTCCCAGGGCATACCAGCAACTTACAGGGAAAGAAAATGGGTACAATGTTCAGCAACTGCTAAATTTTAGTTTTAAGCATTTTATGGAATATGGAAGTGATGAACAGCAAGATTAAGACAGATTAATCAGTAGCAACAATTTCAGTGCATAAACAAGAGCCTGAAGATGTTGTCATCTGCTTTAGGAAACAAGATTCAGAGAATTCACATGATCATTTCATTAAATATTTAGTGCAATACAGAACTCACTAATTACAAGATAATAAAACAATAATAATACTACTAGATTTGGGCTCTTATGCGTCATAGCTCTGTTAGCAGGGAGGGGGAAAACCTAGTTCATGGATCTTCCAAACAAGTGTTTGGAAGTTTGCATGGCAAAGCAACATATTTCTGGTCATGAACTCACAGAAGAAAATTAGCACTCAGAATTAGACACTTTCATAGCAAATCAGCTGCTATTCACAGCTAGAAAAACAAGGGCAGGCAGAGCAGCTGATTATCAAATCCAGGTCCCCCCTAATTACAAACAACTAACACCCAGAAGCTAACATTATGCATAAAGGAAAATGAAAAAGCCTTCTGGCCCTTACAAGATCAGTGAAAGCTCTGAAGGACAGAATTAAGTACAGCAAAACCACATGACTGACAAACAACAGAGCCTCTTTTATAATCCTTTTCTTCAGGACAGCAAAATATTAAGACCTTCAAAGCTGGCATCACAAGATTTTTCTAACGTTACAATCATTTCAGCCCTGCAACTCGATCATATTTGTACACTTCTCAAAGCAGAATGCCTTAGGTTCTCTCTCCAGAGAAGTGTGAGGTGAGCTCAGTTGATTGTAACTAAGAACCAGCAATGGTGACCACATGGGTAAAAGCCAGGAGGAATGTGGGGACCCAAACAGAGTTCCCACACAAACATGTAGCTGTCCAACTGCCCAGCTGCAGGGAGTGTTTGAGCCTGGCACTGGGACCAGAGGACAGCAGAAAGGATGCCTGTGTGCGGTGTGAGCAGGTCAATGATCTGCTCAGCTGGGTGGAAGAGCTGGAAGAGAAATTGGAAAGGTTGAAGAGTGTCAGGGAGTGTGAGAGAGAAATAGACTGGTGGAGCCACACTCTGAGGCAAGAGCAGCAGGCAGAGGTTCGAGCTGCACAGCATCCCCTCCACTTCCCCCCACCAGACAATAGGAGGAGACCTAAAAGATAGGGGGGAATGGAAACAGGTCCCTGCTCAGAGAGGCAGGCAAATGACCTCCTGGTCTCCCTCACCTTCCCAGTTGCCCTTACACAACAGGTCTGGGGCTCTGGAACTGGAGGGCTACAGAGGAAAGTCCATCCAGAGGGTTGCCTGGGGTAACTCAGCCAGTCCCATGCATTAGGACTACTTGTGTTAAGAAAAAAAGGAGAGCAATTGTTGTAGGAGATTCCCTTCCGAGGCAAACAGAGGGCCCCATATGCTGACCAGATCCATCCCACAGGGAAGTCTGCTGCCTCCCTGGGGCCAGGTCAGAGATGTCACTGGGAAACTCCCTAGTCTGGTACAGCCCTCTGATTATTATCCATTACTGGCCATACAGGTTGGAAGCAATGAAGCCGAGTACAGAACTGAACTGTAAGAGCAATTAAAAAGGACTTCAAGGCACTGGGATGGTTGACTGAAGGATCAGGAGCACAGGTGGCATTTTCTTCAACACCTTTGTGGCAGCAAAGACTGCACTGAAGACTGAAAGACACAGGCAAACATATCTGATGTGGCTCAGGAGCTGGTGCCACAAGCAGAATTTTGGTTTCTCTCGTCACAGGAACATTTCTGCTGCACTGAGTCTGCCGGGACAGACAAAGTTCAGCTGTCTCCAAGGGGAGTTGGCAAGGCTCACTGATAGGGCTTTAAGCTAGGTTTGAAGAGGGAAGAGGATAAAACCACACTCAATAGAGAGGAGCCTAGGGGTAGCATGCCTACATCAGGGGTGAAATAGAGAGCACAGCTCAGGTGCATCTGTACCAATGCACACAGCATGGATGATAAACAAGAGGGACTAGAAGCCATTGTGCAGCAGGTTTAACAAGACCAAGTGCCAGATCCTCACTTTGGTCACAACAACTCCAAGCAATGCTACAGCCTTGGTGAAGAGTGGCTGGAAAGCAGCCTGGTAGGAAAAGATCTGCGGGTGCTGGTGGACAGCTGACTGAACATGAGTCAGCAGTGTGCCCAGATGGCCAAGAAGGCCAACAGTATCCTGGCCTGCATCAAAATCAGTGCATCCAGCAGATGCAGGGAGGTGATGGTGCTCCTGTACTCAGGCCTGGCGAGGCCACAGCTTCAATACTGCATTCAATTCTCAGTCTAGGAAAGACACTGAGGTCCTGGAGTGTGTCCAGAGAACAGCAATGAGGCTGCTGAGGAGTTTGGAGCGCATCATACAAGGAACGGCTGAGGGAGCTGGGGCTGTTTAGTCTGGGAAAGGAAAGGCTAAGGCGAGATCTTATTGCTTATCTTATTCCAGCAGCAGTAGAATGCTGCATCCATGTACAGCATCTCCATTAATGGCACTTAATGTTCAAGTATCAGACTAATATAGTCACAAAGTGTAGCTTACACAAATACAGTGTTCCTTTTCTTTGAGAAAGAAGGGTTCAACCTTTCCATTCCAACAAGTTTGGCCACCAGTAGGTGGTGTTTCTGGAAACGGCAAGTAGGTTTTTCCCCCTGCTTGCAGATGAAATGCCAAAACTTCACCTGTGATGCTGGTGAGTTTATGCAAGACTGAGGCTCCACACTCCCTGCAAAATAAGCTTATTTCATCTGTGTGATTTGGAGCTGAGCAATTCCAAAAAGCGTGAGGGTGACGACGTGCACCTGAAAACTGAAATACAATAGGCAAAGTGGCATCGACTTGAAGGTAGGCAAATGGGAATTGGTATTGTCAGCTTGGCAAATAAGCCTTCTCAGCTGCTCCACCTCTCGAGCAAACAGTTCCTTAAATTGGCCAGAGGCTTTTAAAACATACACGTATAACAGTAATTAGTGCTTTATATCGATGCAAAGTCTGCTCAGTTATGATCTGCACATAAATCTCTTAATTACCAATCAGTTAAGCTGCAGGTTTGAGTGGACAATCTAATTTGAAAGACTGCTAGAGGCAGAAAGGCAGGCGAAATGAGCATTAGGCAAAATAAAACTGACACGTACCAGAGAAAAAGATGCTCGGCTGGCTGGAGTGAAAAAGAAGCCAGCAGAAACAGGGTTAATTCTAGCCTTATAAGGCTGTTCAGCAGCACTTCAACTGCACACAAATTAGAACAACCCTGGGAATCTTTAAAGCTTGTTTTATTGCCAAGGACATGCAGCAAGATCTGCATTTTGCTGTCGTAAACTATCCTTTATTTAAGACATTTTCAAACAGAAGAGACTTTTATATGGTTTTTCTTTAACTGCTGAATCGTCAACAGGTGGCATTGACTGCAGCTTTGCACACCTAAATACAAGTTTTTTACTGGCACAAGAGCCGAAGCCGACACATCCATTAAGCCCGTACCTGAGCAAGAGCCAGCTTCTGTTGTCTGGAAGAAAATCAGCTCTGGAGAAATGGAATTAAGGTAAAATAAAGTGTTTCACAGTACGTGGTTACCTGTAATGCTTGTAATTGCTTGACTTTCGGTGGCCTTTCAAGATGTAATTAAAATCTGACCACAGACCGACCTTTGCAAATCAATTGCTTAGGCTGCTAACTTAACCTTTTATTGTATTTAAAGCAGTTTTTACTGCCTTATGCCAAGACAAAAAGATGTGACATGAAAGGCAACAGCTCACGGCTGACTTGCACAGCTGCTTGAAACAAACACGGAACCCTCTTCAAATAAATGCCATTTCACAGGGATCTTTTAGCAGACTTACATTAAGGAAATGAGTCAAAACATGGCAACAGCCTACTGTGTGCTTTATGCCTAATGCTTTATGAAATAAAAGCTTTGCAATCAGTACCTTTATATCTGGTAGCTATTTCTGATAACTTGGATGCATTTAAGCAAACTCAGAGCTGCAGTTCTGACTGGGAATATTCTAACACTCCGACTCCATTAGCGGGCTGCTCCTTTTTTCTTCCCTAGGCTCTACGCCGGCGAGGTTTGAGTCATTGAAATATGAACATAAGCACGAATTTTACTAGTAAACAATTTAATTCTTTATTTAATATGATCTGGTGCAATTAAAATCAAGGCTTTGGCAGTAAAATGAAGATGAAAGCAATTCAAAGTATTTCAAATGTAACACGAAATACCCTGTGTTATCTCTTGGTGTTTTCTTTTTGGTCCCTTTTGCTTGGTTGGTTTTTTGTTGTTGTTGTTGTTTTGTTTTTTTCTTTTAAATAAGCTTCTAGCAATATCTCAAGCCCACAGCATTCAGCATTTATAGGTAAACAAACCAGATAACTGATATTTTCCGCTTCTATCCAGAAGCCAGTACAACATCATTAATCACAAAGAAAAGCAAATTGGAGCATAACAATGTTGGTGTAAATCAATACACAGCTTGGATTGCCCTCAGTTCTAAAAATCTGCTTTTTTTCCTTCCCACTGAAAGCACAAGAAACCAACTCCTTGTCTCCGTTGCCTTCTCAGCCACAGACTCTGCTATTCCTAACAGCCTTCCAAGCTGATGATGAAATAAATCTGCATTTTGTTGAATACAGACATATTGAAAAAGTTTTTCTTTGGTAGGCTAAGCTCACTCATCATATTTTCTGTATTTCTGTACTTTCCAATACAGAACTCCAGATGGATTCACACTCTTTTAACAGAGCTGCCCTCACAATATAGTCACTCACAACAAAATCAAATTCTTTGAATGAAATCTTTATGTGTGTGTGTGTATTATATATGTACACATACACATATTTATACTCAATCATGGCATTTCCTGCAACCTCAGCTGCATGTCTTAAGTTAGCAGAAGCATATGGTGCATAGTGCAATGCTGGAGCATCACATTAATCATTTTCCATTTGAAAATTGCAGGTCCCAGGATGTGCACTGATTCTTAAAAAAAAAAAAAGAAAACAAATGGAACTAAAACTCTTCTACCTTCCACCCTGCATGAAGAAACACTGTTGACGAAAAGCTTTAATGAAAGAGATTCAAGTACCATAATGGTAAAACGATTCCTACATGATCTTAGGGCATACAGGAACTGCAAATTCTGTCAGTTGTGACTTATATAGTGTAAAAAAAAGAAAATATAAGAAATCCACTATTTGCACTGTTAGACTTAAAATTGACTGAAATATAATTTGGCTCCCAATTTAATTTCCTACAAAAACATGTCCATCTTTTTCCATTCTCTTCAAAATGCCTACTGTGTACTTAGCCGACAACAACCCCAAACCTGATTTTTTTGGCATTGCCACCAAACTGTGAGTACTAGTAGCTGCTCCACAGATATTTTAACCATGGAACCTTACACTGCCTCAGTAGCACCCATTATATGTAACAGCACAACTTTTAACCTAAGTGCACCCCACTTGTGCAACGAAAGCATGTCTTCGAGATTAGCTGATAAATCAGAGCACCAACAATACGTTATTGGCCTCTTCCTGTCATGCCTTTACACGATATTTCTTTTTCCCATTGGTTTTGTAGGAAACATTCTGATACTGGTTGTCAACATCAGCTTTCGTGAAAAAATGACCATTCCAGACCTTTACTTCATAAACCTTGCAGTAGCTGATCTCATTTTAGTGGCCGATTCCCTCATTGAGGTGTTTAACCTCGATGAGAAGTATTACGATATCACTATCATTTGTACCTTTATGTCTTTGTTCCTTCAGATCAACATGTATAGCAGCATTTTCTTTCTGACCTGGATGAGTTTTGACAGATACATAGCACTGGCAAAAGTAATGAGGTCCAACATATTTCGTACTATGCAGCACGCTAGATTAAGCTGCGGCCTCATATGGATGGCCTCCATTTCTGCGGCGCTGGTGCCGTTCACGGCCGTGCACTTACAACACACCGGAGAGGTCTATTTTTGTTTTGCAGATGTCAAAGAAATCCAGTGGCTAGAAATAACCTTGGGGTTTATTATCCCCTTTGTGATCATCGGTCTGTGTTACTCATTAATTGTCCGGGTCCTTATAAAAGCGCATAAGCATCGGAGTCTCCGCCTGCGGCGGCAAAAGGCTCTGCGAATGATCTTTGTTGTGGTCCTGGTTTTCTTTATCTGCTGGCTACCTGAGAACGTCTTCATTAGCGTCCAGCTTCTCCAAAAGAAAAGTGAGCCTGCCTCTTCCAGCAGCCCATCCTTCAGACACGACTACCCTTTGACAGGACACATCGTGAACCTCGCGGCTTTTTCCAACAGCTGCTTGAACCCCTTAATTTACAGTTTTCTAGGGGAAACCTTCAGAGACAAACTGCGGCTGTACATCGAACAGAAGACCAAGATGTCCACGTTACATCGCTTCTGCCAGGCTGCCCTAACGTCTGTCATCCCTGACAGCAATGAGCAATCAGAAGTCTGAGTTTAGCAGTGGTTGTTTATAATATGTGACTGTGAAGTGGTGCACATAGTGAACAAAGTTTTGCTTGCTACTAACAGAAGTGCGTGCGTGTGTGCATGTATATATATAGAGAGAGAGTCACTCTACTGAGTACTGACAGTTTATATTCAAAATGTTTTTATGACAAGACTTAAATGTAGAAGAATATGTTTTAGTCAGATTTATATTTAATTACAAAGAGGATTATTAAAAGCTGAGCACTGACAAAGCTTTATTTTGTATTATACATGTACGAATGACAATATAGAAGGAAATTTTATCAAGTTAGGAAGAGTCTAGATGTAACCTGATTACCTGATTGCCAGAGATGCTACTTTGCTGGTGTATATAAAGTACTTCCACTGAAATAATGAAGCTGCTGTAACAGTGGGGGGAAATCATTACAATGTATTGACGTGGAGATGCAGGAAACATTGATTTTGTTTTTATCTTCCTCCCCAAATATGCCAAGATAAATGACTTCACTGAGAACAACTACATAATACTGTTGTCACTGTATTCTAGCATGTCTTCCACGATTAACATCTTTTAAATCCTAGTAGAATCTAGCACAGTGGTGAATTTTCCTCTCAGAAATAATCTACTTGATCAAAACTGAAATAATCTGTAACTATGCTGTTCATCTCAAAAGGCTTCACAGGACTAAGATGTTATGCTTCCTTCTGTCTTTTAAGGATTGCCCAAGACCATCTTTCCCAGGACAGGAATAGTTGGGCCAGTGCAGATGCACAAATATTCATATCTGGATTCAGATTTGAATGCAACTTGCAAAAAAAAAAAAAAAATCTCCTTTCCTTTAGCAGGACAATTTTGATTGCCAGGGGGAAAAGAAAAAAAAAAAAAAAGAAGAAGAAAATAAAGAAAGTGCTGTAGTGCTGTGGCTGCAAATGAGCATAAAAACTGCTCATAAAGATGAAAGAAGCATGGGCTTTTTGAAAGGAAAAATTCATGGCCTGGAGAGTGTCCTATTAGCTATGGCCAGGTTTGCACTTTGTGCATCCTCCACCCCACCTCCAGAAGCCACCACCAGCCTCTCATGACTTAGATGCACGTTGGTTGCTTTGTTCATTTGAAGATTAATTACACCAAGAGAACCAACGTTTGCACCACACACTAGAAAACAACGGGGTTTAATTTCTGCTAGAAAATAATTGGGTTTTAAATCTGATGGATGTTTAGCACAGGTTCCTGCTGAAGCTGTTCAAAGGAGGCTATAAAGTTCCTAGAGATTAGTGTGCAAGATCATGGAAACATCACTTGCTGCATCCCTGAAGTGCACACACTCACTCCACCTCTGAGCTCACTGACTTTAAGCCCCAGAGCTCTGTAGAATAAGGTGCTTTGTCCTGTTTTCAAATGTCATGTATGAATTCATTAAGCACATGAACTCATTGTAACAGACTTTTAAACACTTAAAACAATGACCGAAGTTACTAAGCAAATAGAACCAGCGAAAACAATGATTCCACTCATAGTTCTCACGAAATATTTAGTTTCCTAGTGGAAGCTTTGACCACAAAAGACTTGACCTATAAACAGAAAGGCCACAAGAGGATGACTGAATTTGAAATAGCTGGCTAGATATTCCTGCAACTGAAACAGGAACTGCAGGGTGGAGTTTGCAACAACTGCTGATTACTGGCAAGTGACTGCTAATCATGGTCTAAGGAAAAGTAATGTCCTTTAATCACATGTTCCCTGCAGAACACTAAATATATCTTCTTTCCAGCAAGATGCAAGCTTTGTCATGCCTTTCTTTGCATAGAATGAGTTGCTAAATACTACAAAAGAATTATCACATCGCTGTGCTACGTTACTCTGAGACCTTTCCCCTAAATCAAAACACGGGACTGATAAGAACTATGAGATTTAAAACCCTGCTTATCACAGATGCTTACAATCTTTGCTACAATAGTCTATCTTAAGTCTCCAGACAAGAAAAGTGTGGTATTGGGAAAAGCACACAGAAGAAAAGCAAAAATCAAAGAATCCAATCCTGAAACCATTGACTAACTGCTTTTCACTGCTGCAATTAGCCACAATTACTCACATCCTATGGACTGCCAAAGTACATGAATCACACCCTGGAAAACAGCTATTTCAGACAACAGAGAACTGGAGGCACAGTTAATTCTCCTGGCAAGGAAGTTCTGTGAAGTAAGACATCCTATGGCAGGGGGTTGGAACTAGATGATCCTTGAGGTCCCTTCCAACCTTACCATTCTACGATTTTATCTTCTGAGATTACAGATATGTTAGGCTTGTGTAATCTTGACACTTGACATAAGAAACTTATCTGGGGTCACAGGAAATACACTTTCCCAATTACTGTTGTTGTTTATTTTGTTTTTATAGGAGTAAACTCCTCTCCCCTTCTCTTCCTTCTCAATCTAGGAATCTGGGTTTTGATCGAGGCTCTGACAGAAAGCCTTTCATCACCAGCACAGACAATAGAAAAGCAAGAAAATGTCTTTGCTCAGAAGCTTATAACAATAAACAGTAATAACAAATGTCTGCCTACACATACTATGAAATAGTTGGTTTCCACATTGTCTTATGCAGTAATGTCCTGATATAGCAGTGAACCTAGGAAAGACTGGATTACTGTAGTGTGAAGAAAACAATAAAGGAAGAAAACAACCTGAACCTCCTATTGCATGTTTAAAACTAAATTACAAACCTAGACTACCTGATGAGTTCCCTGCTGATGATGTTTTTGGTAGAGGGTTAGGAACTGTGTCTGAAATTACTACATTTAAGCATAAGACTTAATTTAAATAAAATGTTGTCTTCCAGATGAAAAAAAAGTGAAACACTTCTTCCCAAAACTTTTAGTTTTTCCTTTTTTAAAACAGTAACTGTGTGCAAAGCAATATTTACAGACACGCCATACAACTTCTGTGTACTTAGATGTTCAAGATGCTTTCTGCAGCCCATCATACTTTATTACCATGGCTTATCCATTAACCAAAAGGACCTCTGCCTCTATGGAGTTTAAAATTAAGGAATATGATCATCAGGAAACAAAACCTTTTGGTGAGCATAAGGGAAAAGGGAAACAAAACTTTTTACACAACTCCTTCGCTTCTCTCTCTGGTCTCTCACAAATTGTTTAATATAAGGAAAGGATTCCATATGTCTTTCTAAAACACTGGACTGATAACAACTATGAGATATAAAACCCTGCTTATCACAGATGCTTACAATCTTTGCTACAATAGTCTATCTTAAGTCTCCAGACAAGAAAAGTGTGGTATTGGGAAAAGCACACAGAAGAAAAGCAAAAATCAAAGAATCCCTGAAACCACTGACTAACTGCTTTTGAAGCTAATACCTTAACAGAAAAATGTCTTGGATGCATAGAGTATTATGAAGTGTCTAGAAACAAAATAAACCCAACAGCACAATCTGAACCTGATGCAACTGACAGCAAGTTCCTCCCCTCAGCCGTGTAAAAAGATATGACAAAAAAAGTTATCCGAGACTTTGCATCCTTTTAACAGCTTTGGGAGACAGGCTAAATACTGACTGTGTAGGCATCACACAGCCACAGCTAGAAAAAAGCAAGGTCAGGGAGTGTAGAGATAAAGCTTGATGAGTTTATGAAGAGCATTACATGATGTGAGGGCATGTGACAGGGAATTTGAGTCAATGAGTCAGGCGATCGCGGAGTCTCTGCGAGGCTTTGACACAGTATGAACAAGACACAAGAGGAGTCAGCCCTCCCTTCCCCTGTCAGCTCCATGGCAAGTGCAGAGCACTGCCTTTCAGAAAAGTCAATCCACCTATTCCAAGAGATAACATACACTAAAGTTTTCTTTTCTTTTTCTTTTTTTTTTTTTAAAGCAAATTCTTTAAACACAGTTTTTTTCAATAGGATCTCATAGAATCATAGAATGGTAAGGTTGGAAGGGACCTCAAGGATCATCTAGTTCCAACCCCCTGCCATAGGCAGGGACACCTCCCACTAGTACAGGTCACTCAAGGCCTCGTCCAACCTGGCCTTGAACACCTCCAGGGAGGGAGCAGCCACAACCTCCCTGGGCAACCTGTGCCAGTGATGATGAAGGGAATGGAAGAGCTCTTACAAGGAGAGCCTGAAGGAGCTGGGGTTGTGCTGCTTAGAGGAGACTGAGAGGTGACCTCAGCAATGGTTATAAATACATAAAAGTGAGACCAACGAGGCTGGAACCAGGCTCTGCTGGATGATGCCTGATGACAGCATAAGGGGCAATGGGTGGAAACTGAGGCATAGGAAGTTTCATTTAAACATGAGGAGGATTTTTTTCCTTGTGAGGGTGACAGAACAACAGAACAAGCTGCCCAGAGGGGTTGTGGAGTCTCCCTCTCTGGAGACACTCAGAATCTGCCTGGACACATTCCTATGTGATTTGGTCTAGGTGATCCTGCTCTGGCAGGGGGGTTGGACTGGATGAGCTTTGGAGGTCCCTTCCAGCCCCTGCCATTCTGTGATTCTGTGAAAAAGATACAGGTTTGTCTTATATACTCCCCACAGTATTCTGACATTTATATTATGAATTGAAAATGACTTATGTGGCATAGCAAACCCATTCTACTAAACTTGCAAATAGGCAAACTTCTTTTAAACCAACCAACCAAACAAACACACACACAAACACCAGAGCACAAACTTGTAGAATCTCAGACTGAAATATCTGTGTTTTAAACAAAATTCACTGCCTGTACAGTACAGACACTAATCTTCGTTTTTCCAGCTATCAAGTTCTGTTAGAGGCTAACTGATTTTTTTTTTCCCCTCTGTGAGGATTTTGCTGTATTCTCTCAGCTGTTTAGTGAGATTGCAAAAGGGGAAAGGTTGTCTGGATAATTTTAAATGGTTAGGATCATCACATTAAAAATGAGTTAGAAAGTGGTTTACCGTAAGTAAAAGCATGTCAAGTTCAAGCCTGATTATCATTTAATTCCATTTGAATTTGCTTCTGAATAAGTAGGAAAAACAAGAGACTGTATAAAGGAGACAGGTTTGAATTTCAGTGTCTGGTCAGGAAGGTGAACCATGGAATTAATTTGATTTGATGGAAAACAACTGAGACAAGGGTTTGATTTTAATTGAAGGGTTAGTATCCTTCCCTTCCACTCCAAAAGTCTTACCTTACCCATTCAGACCATCCAACAGACATTTTAAACTTGCTTAACAGAGAGCATAGAGCTCAATTCATTGTTTCATTTGCTTGGTCAAATAGCATCTTTGCAACAGAAGTTTACACTCACATTACCAGTTACAACTGCAGCAGCCCATCAGTACTCAGTTACACCTTGCTCAGAGACTGTTTCCTTAGATTATTTTTATATTGTGTTTAAATATGTCACCAATAAACCATTTCCCCCTTGGAATTGCTCTTTCTCTTTATATTTTAAGCCTGCAACAACAGATGATGTGGAACAGGTCATATTCAAGGAACACATTTAAAAAAATATCTTTTCTGCAAGGCTGTTAAGTTCTGCTGTCAGGAGGCACATGGTGGTACCTGCCTTGTGCTGGGTTTTAAAGATCCACAGAATCACAGAAACACCCAGGTTGGCAAAGCCCCTCAGGATCACCAAGTCCAACCTAGAACCCTGCTCTACAAGATTCACCTTCAATCATATCCTCAAGCACCACATCCAAATCACCCTTAAACACAGCCAGGGTGGGTGACTCCACCATCTCCCTGGGCAGCTCATCTGAAAACCCTCAGTCATGTTTCCAACTTCGGTGCCCTTGCTTCAACATTATTGTCCAAACTACTTATTCCACACTGATATACAAAACACCAAACTTTCAGCCCTTGGCTTTTGGTTTCCTTGTAGACTTCCTTTCTCTCATCTTAGCAGCATGATGCAGCCAGAAGCTCAGAATAAACAGCTGCCTACTGAAGCAGCTACCCAAGATGACATCAGAAGAGCAAAGCCTTCTCAGGATTTCACATAGGGCAGGATCAGCTCATTCCTTTCTACTTCAGTTACTTTGCACACACAGCCAGGTGTAACTGCACTACAAAAGATGATTGCTCAAGTCTCACACTGCTGCCTGTGGGTTTGGAGTGGCTTTGGAGGTTGTCTGACCCCTGTGATAAAACCATATGCCAGTTTCCAACCTATTTTTTCTCAAATTGTTCAGCCTGCTACAGGAATATACAAAAGTTTCTAGGTTCTAAGTTAACAAACCACTGAACTCTTCATCACCAAAAAAGTAAAACTTAGGGTTTTTTAAATATACCTACTCTAAAATGTTTTAACGCAGCACGGTAAGCCCTTGCAAAGCAGCAGTTTTGCTTACAAGTCTCCATTCAGATGACCTGCAAGCAAAATCACTGAAAAGACTCAAAACCTTTTCAAATTGCATGGAAAGTGTTTTCTGGAAGGGCTTCAGAAAAAGTAGGAAAGAACAAAAAAAAAAAATAAAATTTAAAAAAAAAAAAAAACCCACCCAACATAAACATACTACAGAAACAGGAAAATTATTGGAATATTGCTAAAGTATCTTTCCGAGGTGGAGCTAAGGCTATTTTTACAGAAAGAGTTCAGTGGCAGAATTGCCTAATAGCAGTGCAGATGGATTTGTTTTCTGCCTCAGCAGCAGAAACATTTCCTTTCCCGGACATTCGCTCAATAGAAACAGTAATAGAATGGCAAATAAGATTTTCTTCTTTTCATTCTCCCTCCATTCAGAACTACAAAAGAGAAATAGCCTTTACCTGACCATAGAAACCTTTTAACTCCTGTGTGCCAGTGCTTATTTATGAACAAAGGACACAGAGCAAATTGAGAGAGAAACCAGAGAATGAGCTGCCTTCAACAACCTGATGATATTCCAAACATCCACCTTGAGCAGCCAGACAGGAAGAAGATACAAGACAGTGTGATGCCTGTGGGAATTGAATGCATAAACCTGCTTGGCTTTCAAATATATAAATTCAGAAGAATTGCTTCTGATATTAAAACCTTAATACCTGCAAGAGTGAGGAATGTGACACATCACCTTCTTACTCTAATGTGAAGATGCCTGATGATGTGTGGCACCATTGAAGCATCACCAGATCAGACCTGCAGACTTGCTGACAGAGGTGCTGAAGTTGACAGCAGATACACTGAATGAACCTAACTGCATGCTCAGCCCACAACAAGGGGGCCATGAAGAAGAAAAAAATTGTCCCTGTCCCCTTATTGACTCCCACTGATACCGAGCGAGACCTTTTGGGTCTTGCTCAGAAGATTCTATTACAAGACCTATGGAATCAGGTTCTTTGGCCACTCCTATTCTAAGCCCAAACTAGACCATGACTTAATCTGGACAAATATTTGTACAGATAAAAGTATATTTGATAAAAAGCATGGCAAACTTTTACCATGAAAGCAAACAAACCCCCAGAAGTTTATTAAAAAAGCCTTTAGAAAAAAAATCACAGAGCCACAGACTTGGATGTAAGAATGGCCATGAAAGATGGGATTTTTCATAATAAAATAGGGAAAAATTGGTCTATTCCAAAGGTAATTGGGGGGAAAAAAAAGGAAAAGAAAATAAACCAGCCACTGAGATACACAAAGGCTCCAAAGTCTACTCTGAGTCCACAAAAAGGCCATCATCAATGATGAGCTTTGCATTACAGTTCCGTGTAACAGTTCTGCAACCTCCCAACTATTTTACAAGTGGCTAATTACAAGTAACTCCCATTTATGACTCAGTACATAATGTAAAGGTAGGATAGAATAACAGTTATTTAGAGCATGTATTTTCTCCATACACTTAAGGTTTTCCAGTCTCTTTTCTACAACCTCTCTGCTCCTTTTTTAAGTGATGCAGTTCTAAAGTCTTTAGTACATTCTCTCAACAGTCTTGACATGTTCCAGACTGTAAGATGGTAAGAGCTGAGGTTTCTCTTCCCTTGTGTACACAGGCTGTTTGCAAAAGCCTGGTTTGCAGAGGCAAATTATTAAGATGATGCTCAGAAACTTAACAAAACGTTGGTTGATGATCTTCTCTTTAATGTCCTATAGAATTCCTGTGGGATTCAATTAGGAATAGGTAAATGCATCCAACAGCCAGAGTCTGGCTCTTTAAGCAAGAAGTTCCTCCTGTCAAAATACCTTCATGCTTGTACCCTCATTATTTCAGGCAGCTTCTAAAAGTCAAAAGATTAATTTTCCCTGCTAATTACCTGTTGGATGTAACAGACAAGCACTTTCCAACTATTTATTAATCTGCATGGCTTTGATCTAATACCCAAAAGCCATTTTATCTCTGCTGTAATTTATTAATTGACATACATAAATATACACTAATCTTTTGCGTCGTTGACAACACTGCAGCCAAACACAAAAGGCATTTGGCAGGAGGAAATTTCTGGTGAAAGAATTCCAGTTTCTCATTCACACTGTAGTTTCCCTTTGGTGGGGGGGGTTGTGGGTGTGGATTTTTTATTTTTAATTCTTTTTTTTTTTTAATTCTATTTTTAATTTTTAACAATTAAAAAAAATTTTTTTAATTCTATTTTTAATTTTTATTTTTAATTCTACTTTATTTTATTTTAAATTCTATTTTTATTATTTTAATTCTATTTTTATTTTTAGGTTTTTTTGTTCTATTTCCAATTTTTATTTTTAATTCTGTTTTTTAATTCTATTTTAATTTATTTTAAATTTTTATTACTTTCATTTTTCTATTTTAAATTTTTTATTTTTAATTATGTTTTTAATTTTTTTATTCTATTTTTGATTTTTTCATTTTTATTTTTAATTCTAGCCCATCAGCACGCCAGAATTTGCATTGTATAAAAATCCTTAGGTCAGTCTCCTACATTGTTTACAAAGAGGGGAAGGGTAGGGGGAAACTGCTGCTTTTTTTTTTTTTTAGAATAAACATCCTAATATCCAAATCTGTACCATTTTAGCTTTTGGGTTTTTAACAAACTAACATCATAGCACCAAAACCAACAACATAAAGTAGCAAATAACAAGACTACAAGATTCAGGCTTGCACTGATAGGTTACATTGCTCTAACTTCCAAGTTTCAAGCCCTGTCAAGAACAGTTATGGTTTTGCCCAATTCTTTGCTTTCTATCCTATATCAGAACGTAGTAAACATTCACCTTTTCAAGCTCACAACTTAATTTCTTGCCAAGTGGAATACATTTGTGAATTCAAACATGTACTGGGATTTGGGTTTGTTTTTTTAAACTAAAGGTTATACACATTTTGAGGTTTTGTGCCAGGTTTTCTATATTCAGCAATTTGGGCCCTTTTCTAGCCCATTTTAATTTCTGATGTTTGTCTCTATAAGTTAGAAGTCATTAACATAGAACCAGGGGGGAGGGGGGAAATGAAAATTATAATTGACAGAAAAGTGTTCTCACTGGGTTGGAGCTGAGCAACATCCCTGAAGGTGTTTAAGGCCAGGCTGGATGAGGCTCTGGCCAGCCTGATCTAGGGTAGGGTGTCCCTGCCTATAGCAGGGGAGGTTGGAACTAGATGATCCTTGTGGTCCCTTCCAACCCTAACTGGTTCTATGTTTCTAACACATAGTCAAGCAGACCTGGCCTCTGCTCCTTCCTCCCAACAACTGCTCCAAGATTGTTACTCAATGAATTCAGCCCACAAGTGGGAATCCTGTGCTGAACTTCAATTTTGTGAATATATTTGCAGCTAAGTCATGAAAATGAGGATTTATGTTGGAAACCTAACAAGAACCATCAAGGAGGTCTCACCACTAAGGAAAGAATGGGGGCTGAGAGAAAAGATCAAGTACATGATTGTGATGGTTTGGGAGTTACCTGCCCCCCCCCCCCACTTTGTAAAATCACCCAGACTAGACAGCCAGCTGGAAGTTAAGCAATGAAGCTCTATTTACAGCTTAGCACAATATACAAGCAGAGATATACACAATAGACAGGAATATTTACAGAAATATACAAGTTAAAGGTAATACAGAAACACAATTCCTCTCCCAGAAATCAGAGTCCCCAGGAGGGGCTCCCAACCACCCTTCCACCTTCTCTCCACCCCTCTACCCTACCCCAGGGTTTGCCTTACACACAAGGTGAGTTTGGAGGATCAGCCAGGGGGGTTAGAAGGAAAGTGGTTAGTAAAGTTATTCATCAGAGGAGAAGGCAAAAAGCTAGAGAGACCAAGTCTCTCCAAGCCCAAGAGTGTCTGTGTTTTATCTATGTTTATGTTCTTAGTCTTATACATCTCAGCAAGCCTATGAGTGAAGCAGACATCACCATTGTTTTCTTTCCACAGCCTATAATCTAATTTTCTCCATTAAAATATTCCAGTTAGCCTCAAACCAGCACAACAATCCAAGAAGAGATGGAAGAATTTCCGCTCCAAAGCGAGGATGGGGCAATTGTGTTTCACCACCCAATTCCTCACCACTTTAATACCCCAGCTACAAAGTAAAGAATTAACTTTGGATGGATGCAGATGAAGGCAAACACACAGAATGAGCAGGAAAACTCTTGCTGGTTAATATGTACTGAAGAATGCACAATTCCTTTCAACAAAAGTAAGAAATGCACCACATATTGTTTATCCCGCACGCAGTTGGAGACGTGAGCCTTTCGCCTGGGAAAACCATCTTCAAAGTAGCAACTGTTTTCCCAGCTGTGAATACTCTTTCCTGGGAAATCTGTTCCTACCATTACAAAAATAATTTTCAAAGGAATGTAAAATTATTCAGCCTAATCTATGCATATCCATACTTCAGTCACTGTTTTGTACCTTCTTAAGACATGTCCGTTCACGAAAGGCCTCCTGGCACTATATGGTGTCACAAGCAAATTTACGTCTTTAAAAAAAAACAAAAAACAAACAAACAAACAAAAAATTTAAAGTATGGCTAACTTAATAAAATGTATGGTTGATTTAGCAAAATATTTTAAAGCAACTCTTTGCTAACGAAAAAGCGTTGGCAGGAAACAAATGTTTCGCTACCATAAGCGGCTGCCCTTGAACAAATTTACCTCTTTAAAAAAACAAAAAACAAACAAACAAACAAAAATTAAAGTACAGCTAATTTAATAAAATGTATGGTAGAGTTAATAAAATAGTTTAAAGCAACTCTTTGCTAATGAAAAAGTGTCAGCAGGAAACAAATGTTTCACTACCGTAAGCATCTGCCCTCGAACAGATAATTAAGGGGACAAACCAAGGTGTCACACAATAAGTCATAAAAGCCAAATGGGTTCAGAGCTGCATAATTTATTTTTGTTGTAACCACTGGAAGGCCATCACACATGAAGCCAGCGAGCCAGCAAACTAACAAACCCCACACACACATATAAAACGAGATTAAACATCTAAGAGAAAGGTAGCCCAAAGCAAAGAGAACATAACCAACATTCCAACTACAGTCTGACCAAACCCAGCAGACTAACAAGGGCACATTAATATCCATAGTGGCATTTAGTTCTGCCATTTTGAGCAATAGCCTTCACTTCCCCTTTATCAACAGCAAATGCTAACTGCTGATGTATCCTTACATCGAGGCGCTGAGGGGAGACAAAGGGATTGGGAGAAGATGAAAGATTATGTCATCTTCTCCTCATAACATGGACAAAACTCTATTTGCATGTTGGAGATACTTTTTAAACAGTTACAACCAGCTACAGAACAAGATTCTTAATCTAGGAGGTCATGCTAAATAAAATTAACTTTTAATATTGAAGATCCTATGTCTTTTCTACATATCTCCCTAAAGAAGCAATTAATAACCCTGGATAACACTAATGCATACAACAGAGGATTAAACTAAAATAAAGCAAGGCTGAACAAATGCAGGGAGAGTTGACAGTGGAATTTTAATGCAAACAGTTTCCAGCATATATATTTTAATGTATATATGGCATACCTACTATTGGCAGCCTGGCAATCAGAAGAAAATCACACAAAGCTGTAACTTCCTAGCAATTTTTTAGGATGAGGGAAAAACCAAAACGAGTTCTTTTGATGGCTATAAGTTAAGCTTCCCATCAGTTAAGAAAATAAATGAATGGAATAATAAAGGATTACTGAGTTTGTTTGCAAATCATCCACAACTCATTATTTCAACAGCAGGCTTTGGGATGAATTAGTGGCTTGTCAAATAAATAAATACACTTTCCGCTGATAGCTTTACAGTATCTGCTTGATGGGTTTTGTAGCATGGATGCCTGGTTTGCATTCATTAAGCATTCAAATTACTACCCCAGGTACCTGACTACAAGCAGCAGCAGAGACCACAGCCAAGCAGCATTCCAAGCTATTCCACCGAGCTCATGCCAAAATGTTTATGTCTACAGCTTAAACATAATTGTATGGAGTTGCCACCACTACAAGTAAACAATGATTTTAAATACTATTTCTTTTTTTTGTGTCATTTGCTTTGCTGAGGTACCAGCTTAGTAACTCTTTATTGGTCTTTATGTTAACATCCAAATTGCTGAGCAGCAAAACCCTTTCCCAACTCATTTTGCCATTTTCCATTCAGTAATCAGACCTCACTGTTTGGGCACCTGCAGGCTGAGCCCTCTGGTTAAGGAAACACCATGAGCCAGTTGTTTATTTGCCATTGTTTGTACTATCTGTATGGAATCTCAAAAATTACATTCCTTTCCCACTGATTTTTGCCTTTAGCTGGGGAAAACGTTGATTCCTCCTCCTCCAACCCTTTGCAATGCTGAAGACAAGAAGGAACCAGCCCCTGACTGTATGAGCGTTACCTAAAGTACCCTTTAACCACAAACAAGGGGATTTGATTTACAAACATTGATTGCCTCTTAGTCACTCTAATTTGCCTTAAAGTTTACAATGTTTACTAGGCTAAATTAAGCAGAAGCAGGAAATTAATATTGCTTTCTATGGATTATGAATTTTAAGTCTTGCCTAATAGATGTTCAGCTCTGGAAGAAATTTCTTACCATCTGTACAAAGCCTGCAGCTCTGAAAACAGCACTGGAGAAACAAGATCTACCCTTAAGTTACAAGGTTAAAAGATCCTTTGGCACAGTAAGGTCATTCTGGGGAGAACTCAAACAGCCTTCATAAACAAAGCAACCACAACATGTTGTTCCCCACGTACCGTGCTGGAAGTGTCAGTACTGCTGTTTCAATGAGCTTCATGGCACTAAGACAGCTGAAATTCTGAAGGAACCCACAAACAGAAGCAAGACACACTGCAAATGAGCACTGCTAAGGCTCCTGTTAATTCAAGATGGTTGGCAAGATCATCAATATTTTTTTTTCCCCTCAGAAATGAAACAAAATTGATTTGTCTTCTGGCAGAGTCCATCAGAAAGTTTTTACTAATTCAGTATTTAACTTCAGGTTGCCAGTGTAGATGGCACATTTTAAATCTCTTCTCTTTATGCCCATACTATCATAGAATCAGCCAGCTTGGCAAAGCCCCTCAGGATCACCAAGTCCAACCTAGAACCCTGATCTACAAGATTCACCTTCAACCATAGCCCTAAGCACCACATCCAAACCACCCTTAAACACAGCCAGGGTGGGTGACTCCACCACCTCCCTGGGCAGCTCATTCCAGTCCCTGACCACTCTCTCTGTGAAAAACTTTTTTCCAGTATCCAATCTAAACATCCAATATCCAACCTAAACCTCTCCAGCCTCAGCTTGAGGCCATTCCCCCTTGTTCTGTCTCCAGTTACCTGTGAGCAGAGCCCAGCANCCTGGGCACGCTGCTGCCTCACACTCAGCCGCCTGGGCACGCTGCTGCCTCACACTCAGCCGCCTGGGCACGCTGCTGCCTCACACTCAGCCGCCTGTCCATTACAACCCCCAGGTCCTTTTCTGCCAGGCAGCTCTCCAGCCACACTGCCCCAAGCCTGGAGCATTGCTTGGGGTTGTTGCAATAATCCAAAAAGACTAAACACAAACTAGCAGAAGGTTTAATGTGTAAGTCAGTAAATTACAAAATCATAAAAACAAAATGAAACAAAAAGTAAAACTAATGCCCAGGCAATAAAAAAAAAAAAAAAAATTAAACCAACAAACTTTTAAAAATAATTATTAAAAGCTTAAAAAAATTAAAATATGAGTTTTATTGTCAAGCAGCTAAACTAAACAGTAACATTGTGAAAGCCTGTATGAAAAAAGCACAAGGTTGAATTAAGTTGGAAATCTTATATAGCCCAGCTCCATCAGAGATGTGTCATTTAGAGCTGTGTGGTTCTAAGACCATTCATGAAAACATTTACATTGGTCTCCTTGCTATTTCATGTAAACAGAAGGCGTGGAGGCGATGAAAATCAATAAAACATCAAGATTACTCTGAAAGGTCAACTTGTTCCAAGGAAAAATGTTTTAGTGTTAGGCTGGTGAGAATTTTTGAAACAGATTTCAGGAAGGAATGATCAATGAACACTAAATCCAGTCACTTAAGACACATTCCAAGTAGCTTGCCTGCAGCTCTATTACAAAATCAATTACAGATTTACATTTTCCACTTCAGAGGCTAAAATTGCTGTACTAGAATAGGGGAGAGGAGAAAAAAAAGTAAATCACAGGAAACTTATTTAATGAATCAATGAAACCTCTCTCCCTCACCAGAAGCAGTGTGTTACATTGCTGTCTTTTGACTGACTTCATCACCTATGAGACTCCTTCAGAGGAACTGGAGTCTCCCCATCTTTAAGAATGCAACAAAGGACAGTTTTCTTTAATTCAGTTACTGCACTGAAAGTCAATCACAGCTCATCACAGTCCAGTTGTCACCATTCAGGAATTTCCTCAAGATTCCAGCTTATTTTAATGTAACAGAAATAAACTCAGAGGAAGTAAGGCTGCAGAATAAACACTCTCAGCAGTTGTCCTCATTTTTGTTCCGAATTCCTTCTTCTGAACCAACCAGGCTAACTGAGCACATCCCTGCTGCCTCAGAGTTCCTCCTGCTCTTCCTGTACACACGAAGCAATTTTACCTTGCCTGGCAAGGTTTGGCACCATTGTGGCAAAGTTCGATGCCACTGTGACTTCACTACTCCACACAAAGCCAGAAGGGCACATGCTGAGTAACAGTCCTAAGCTGGTAGAAGAGCTACCTTTCATTAACCATTTCTGGAATAAAGTTATGTAAGATCTGCCTAGCATACTTCATCCTCAACAAACAAAAAAATGTTATCTACTACTTTATGCTATCAACAATTATAGTTCACAAAGCTGATGCCAAAAAAGGGTCTGTCGTAGACCTTAGATGGTGCTCCCTAAAACTGATGCCATAGACATGACTAAACCAACCACTGACACCAACTTCTACAACTTTAAGAACTGTTGTGCCTAGTGGTGATCCTTAATAGCATTAAGGATTTCTCTTTCCACTTCATATTTGCTCTCCTATGGTCTGCATAGCCAACAAGAACTAATTTAGGGGTTCCAAGAACTCACCATTTCTGTGACCCTGTGACATCAGATGGCCCAAAAAAGGCCCTGCCTGCTGGAGGTTTGCAGCCTGCTTGGGATTTTCTTTGGCTTTTACATGGAATTACACAGATTGTCACAGGCAATAAATTTTTAATTTTGACATTTCAATTTCACACTGGTTTATCCTGGAAAATTGTTTTCACTCAAATGGATTTATGTGAATCTAAAGTTGATAATACAGACTCTACAAAGGAAAGAAGAAACACTTCCTCTTATTAAAGCTGTAAATACCAGATTTTCCTTTTTTTTTTGCCTTGATACAAATAAGAAATCTTTCCTTGCTTAGGGAAATTTCTGCTGAGTTCAGAACTGCAAGAATTTACAGACCTCTGAATAAGCTCCTGCAAATAGGTTGGATTCTCTGATATTCACTAACTCTAATAAATGCAATAGCTTGGAACAGATATGCACACAAAAGGTCTTCAAAATATTCTTGTCAATGAGTTTAAATAAAGTCTAATAACAATATCACAGAGGCTGGAAGGACCCTCAAAAGCTCATCCACTCCAACCCCCCTGCCAGAGCAGGATCTCCTATACCAGATCACACAGGAATGTGTCCAGGTGGGTTTTAAATATCTCCAGAGATGGAGACTCCACAACCCCCCTGGGCAGCCTGTTCCAGTGTTTTGTCATCCCCACAGTGAAAAAAATCCTCCTCATGTTTAAATGAAACTTCCTATGCCTCAGCTTCCACCCATTGCCCCCTGTCCCAAGCTCCACTGAGCTATGCATCTCATGATAAATGAAGTAACAAGCAGCTTTCACATCTCTTTTACATTAGGCCAAGAAACATTAAGAAAGCTTTTAAGACCATAGCTTAACATCAGCTTCAGAATTTGAGGGGAGAGTTAAAAAATGAAAAACAAAACCCAACTTTGCATTTCCTGGTCCACTTCCTAGCAGTACCAAACCACTTCATATTTCTTTGACCCACACTTTACAGTAACCATTCATAGAACCACAGAATGGTTTAGGTTGGAAGGAAGCTCAAAGATCATTTACTTCCAACCCCTCGCCATAGGCAGGGACACCTCCCACTAGTACAGGTCACTCAAGGTCTCATCCAACCTGGCCTTGAACACCTCCAGGGAGGGAGCAGCCATGACCTCCCTGGGCAGCACAGCAGAATTCAATAATCCTCTTTCTGTATCATTTCCATCACAAAAAACTTCCAGCTCTCCGTTTCCACTTCAATGACATCTTGGTATCGCTGATTTCACTCTCAGAACATTAATCCATAAAATGCTCAATAACAAAGAGAGACTGCTGACACCTTCTGGCCACTTGACATTCTGTCCAAAAACTCAAGAGGACTTCCAAGAAAACATCTTTCATATTTTTCCAACCACTTAGGATCACATGAAGACCTAACCTACGTCTACACTGCCATATGACAATTGCTTAAAGCTGTTTCCTTTGCCTTTCACCCACTTCTCTGTCTTTCACAGAAGCATCCAAAACAAACATCTGCTCTCACTGCTGCAATCAAATTCAGGTTTGACTTAATTAATCTTCTCAACTTTCACTCTAGGTGTATCATATCCAAAGAATCACTGCACCTGAATCAAACAGGACATTCAGAATCAGCACTGAACGTCTAAAGCCATCTCACATCACAGGTAACATTACATCCACATTTTATCAAATTAAAAACTGGGAAAAGATACCTGCAGATTATCTTTCTTTTTCTTTGATTCACTTTCTGATTCCAGCTCTTCCTCTTGGGCCACAGGTTGCTTTAGCTTTTTCCTTTTTTCTGCCTTCTTTTCTTTTTTTTCCGCCTTCTTTTCTTTTTTTTCTGCCTTCTTTTCTTTTTTTTCCACGTTCATCTTTGGCATTGTAAAATAGAACTGACCTGTAATAGAAAACAAACTGCAATTAGAACCTTTATGTATATATATATATATTAAATTTAACTCTGTAAACAAAACTATAATTACAGCAGCATAAGGATTATTCATGACTACTTCACAGTATCACAGTATAAGCAAGGTTGGAAGAGACATCACAGATCACTATGAAGTCTGAGTCTGCACTGAATTTTGATCCAGTTTGGAGATTTTATTTTCTTTTTCACCATGCTCCCTCTAGAAATACATTAAATTATTGTAAAGCTCAACTGTTATTCTCCTGCAGAAAACTCAACACCTACTGTTCCCCGAAGTGATGTTGTGGAAAATGCTTCACTGACCTTCCTGGTAGTAATTCCCTGTAACTGGTGTTGTGCTTTCAGCAGGTTGCAACACACCACATGGAACTGTTTGATCAATTGGCTGCCTCAGATAACAGCAATCAGCTCTCTCCTCAGAACACATCAGTGTGTCTGCTAGTCATCAACATGTGTATGGATATAGACATACCCCTACTTCATTAGTAAACAGTTTCAAACTATCAGTTCTGCCTACACTGCTTTTTTTCCTCTTTTCATATAAACTAATATGGAAAGACTGTGCTCAAAGCATTTTGCCTCACAGCTGTTATCTATTTTGTCACAGGTTGAGTTGAATCTGCTGCTGATGCTCAATGCCATGCTGCCACCATGGCAAGTTCAAAATGGGAATGCTGGCAGGAGCAAAGTAGCAAGGGGCTTGAAGTTCAGATTGTAACAAGAGGCTTCCTATTCTGGTTGCTGGGGTTTTATGGGGGGTTGGTCTTTTACGCCAGCAGGCTGCAGTTTGGGGGTTGAAGGGAGGTCACTGGCTTCTGGTGCTGCTTCTGCATTTTGCAGTGCTTTTCTGCAAATAGGCTGAGGCAATTTGTGCATTGGATGATCTCATTTCTAGTAAGGCTCTGTGGCCGTTTGAGTTAGATTCTTACCTCAGACATAAAAAAAAGATCAGAACAGAGAAATTTAGAAGTGAAAGCTCTGAGTGAAGAGGTGAACATTCTAGGGATAGGCCATACAGTGGCAACAATGGATAAGTTAATATAATGTCACTGGAGCATCCAGAGCTTTATGTCTGGAAGCACAGCTTGGACCTTTCCTCTTGCTGGCTTCTCCTGTGCCTGCTGCTATCTTTCCCTGCCACTGTTTTGACTGCTGCTGCTTTGCCATCACTTGACCCCTTCCCCATCTTCCTTCAGGTTATTATATTCCTATAGTAGTTATATTCTACTTATACCGTTATATTTAAACTATAAGAAAATACAATTTCTCTGGTTGTTTTTTTTTTTTTTCTTCTTCTTTACTTTATACAAAAAAAAAAAAAAATCCGTGTTGTGGGGAGTTTACCGGGAGAGGGATCCGCCCTAACCTGGTACAAGCTCTTTATCGTAACCCAGAATTTGGGGGGGGGTATTAATGTTACTTTCCCTCCTGTCTGTGTTGAGGGAAGGGCTTGTAAGAACAGGCTCTATTAACCCAGGACGCAGTCACATCTGTGCGACCGCTACACGCGGGGCTGGGTAGCCACCGTCCCGCCGCTTTCCCAATACAACCCCCTGCGCCTGTTTTCCTTTTTCCTGAGGAGTGACTTAAGACTTTGCGAGTAGAAAGGTTTCAAACCTGAGCTACATCTTCTCAAGTGCAGCCACATAAGCATCTTTTAAGAGAAAACCAACGTTCCTGTCCCGGCTCCAGCACTACTCACCAGCTTCTCCGCAGTGCATGCCCGGCACCCAGCTCCCACTCTTTGAGGGGGTCGGGGGAAAGAAGCAGCACCAAGGGAGGAGTTGGGTGATGGTTGTGAAGGAAGGAAAGGAAGCAGCCCCTTAGTCACCGCCACCACGCCTGTGTCTGGGCCACCCCAACCCTCCCGCAACCCCTGGCCAGAAGGGGCAGGAAGACGCTCGGGGTTACCTGCACCCCCCACAGCTGTCGCTACCCCACAACGGTTGGGTGCCCACAGATAGGCCTACAGAGCGGACAACACAGAACATACAACCTCTCCTCACCCCTTCCCACACGCACCTCTCAGACCCGCCTCCGCTGCGCCTTTAACTGAGTCCCACGCTTGTCGCCGCAACCCGCCCCCTCCCTGTCACTGGCTAAGAGGAGAGAATAGAGGCATCTGGTTGGTTCTCCGCATGTCAATCTCTAACAATAACGAATAAAAAGCCAGGCATGGAATTACAGCGCCCACCTAGAACACGTGTGCAGAGGTATGCTCGGCCGGCTTTAGCGGACCGCGTGACGTCATCTCTCTGCGCCGAGACACGCCACGGCAGGCGGCCCCGCCCTCCGGGTTTGCTCCACCCTCCGTTGCCTGGGTGCTCCCCCCCGGGCTCCGGCGGTGTCTGCCAGGAATCAAACCCCTCGCTGGCAGTGGAGGACACCCGGTGGATGGCCGGCGCTCCTGCGCCCCGTACAAGCTGGGCTGCTGCCGGTCGCCTATGCCAGAGCTGCGGCTCTCTGGAGAACGGCGGAGATTCCTTCTAGCCAGCAGATCCCAAAGGCTCCGTGCCAGAGACAGCCTTCCCTGCTGTTCTGAGCGGCGGAGAGGGAACGCGCCGGCAAGAGCCAAACGCGTGCGAGAAAACATCTCCTAGGGCAAGGTTTCCAGGGAACAAATTGCTTCCCATGTTTTCATTTGCTATAAATACAACATACCCAAACATTTCCACTTTCCCTCGGTAATTTAAGGGGGGCAATATTTACTACAAACACACGCACGCCGTTTTTTAAACGACGACTTTAAATAAGGCTTTGTTTCTATTTGCGTTGATCCTAGTAGCAGCTGAGATGCTGGCTGTGGTACCAGACGGCTGGCGACAACAACTGCGTTGCATGCACCCTGACACTTCTGTCTAAACCGGGGTCACAGCTTGTGCCATTCCTCCCCTTCTTCCCACACCCATCACTTCTCAGCTCTGGTCTATTTCCTCCTACCATGGTCAGCACCTGATGTTCTGCAGTGAAAACCCCTTCCCCACAGCATCATTGGGGGGGG
>WBNM01033310.1:79283-102841 GCA_013399055.1 Ramphastos sulfuratus | reverse complement strand
GGGGGGGGGGGGGGGGCACAGTGTTGTTGGGGAAACATATGACTGGTTATATAGTACATCTGTAATATATAATATACATTTTATATTTTACATACATATAATACACCTTTTATATTTTACATATATATAATATACATTATATATATATTATAGTGCTGTAGCACTAGGGCTGAGTTACAGCTTTAGAGTGCAGGTGGTGGGATGTGAAAATCGGAGATGCAACTTAAGCTTTTGTTCCAAGGCAAGTAGGGAAGACATGTTTTCTATGTTTAGACCTCCTAAAATTAATAATTGGTTTATTACACATCCTCTTGTGACATCCTGTGGTTAAGCACAGTATTACAGATGCTCTCAAATCACAATTTTGATCACGACTGCATGAAATTAGACTCTGTGAAATCAGCAGTGGTAGCTCACGCCCACATTATGTATTCAGAATATGGGATAGCACAGATATTTTGTTCTGTGCTGGCTATAAATTTCATTATCTCTGCCCTTTCTGCTGAAAGGCCTGCAACTCAATCTATTGATGGTTTACATGCTAGCCCTGCAAGGGATCATAAATGCACGTTTCCTCTTTAAGCAGCATTTGTACTCTAAGAATTAAGCCTCTCCAAAGAGAAATGAGAAACATGTAAGAGTCTGCACAACACCCATCAAGGGTGTATAAAAAGCACATGCACTAACTGCACTTAGGCACACATCTCTTGCAGTATTACTAGAGATTATTTTTCCCAGGTCAAGGAACACAGCATCCTCTGTTACACAAACTGCTCAGCCTCCCTCCTCAGCAAAACACCACTGGTCACTTATAGCTCCAGGGACTGCAATTACCCTTCAGTTAGTCCTAACCCAACACCCCAGCCCACCAGCCCGTGTGCAGAGGAATGGCTCCAATGACACATGAAATTGAGGTCTTGACCCCCCTGACATCATCAGTAAGCCTTGGCATTTTTCTCACAATTAGCTGGATGAGAGGTCTCCTCAGAACCCAGCTGGGGAATTAGCATTGTTCATTAACAGCACATTTCCATTTCATCAGCCTACAATATTTCAGGCCTCAAGCTAAGCAGCTGGGTATTCATGCAGCTTTAAAGAGCCAAGATAGCTGATCAGGATAATAGATGGAGCATATCTGCTATGTCTTCACTTGTTTAAGCTTTTTGGAAAGACAGCCTGAGTAGCTTGCCTAGACAGTGCTGTATTTTGGCCTCATTCCCATTACATGAGACAGCTAATTCTATTTCCCCCTGCCTTCCCCCCACCAGCTAAAGCAGATACCCATGCAAATCTGGATTGCCAAAGGGGCAATAAATTGTGAAGAATGATAGTGTGTATATCTCCAGGAGCACCAGCCTTCAGTAAATTGCTTAAGGTGAGCCTAGGAAATCAAGGTAGGGCTTTATAAATCAAACACTTGCAATGATATTCAGAAACCAAGAGACAGGTGATACAAAACTTGCCTCATGCTGATGTTTCATTAAGCAGAATGCTAAACTGTGTGCCAGTTCACTTCCAAAATGACTGGCAGTAGCTTGTAGTTCAGGCTTCCACCTTAGACTCATGGTTCAGACAGTACAAAAACACAACCAGCTTTAAATTCATCCTAATTTTAATTGTCTTCCTACCACCATGCCCCAGTTCCCTCCAAGTATTTTCCAGTGAGTTCTTATTCCAAATACAGGAATGAATAAAGCTGGCTTGGAAAAAGTACAGTTTATTGAATGCATAAACCATTAGGATACAAAAATAAACTTAATTGCATAGAAAAATAAATTACATGAAGAGCTATAAGGAAAAAAAACCAACTCTGAAGTAGACAGAGGTTTGATCCAGATGTGAAAAGCCTCTACTATCTGGATCTGAAAGGCAAAAGAAAACACTGTAAGAGTTATGCACCTACAACTTGCAGTCAAGGGGGTACAACACAGCAGGGAAGGGCATGGGCCACATTTTAACTCAGATGCTCCCTATGCTTTCCTCAGTATTCCAATGACACTATTTCACTAGGACTTGACCAAGCCTCACACCAAGCAGGTGGGAAACCAACCTGCTGCTACAATTTGCTGCCCTAATGCTTGTGTCTATATGGTTAATCACTGCAGGTGGAAATGAGAATTTACTTGTGCTGTCAGAACCACTCTACTGCATTGCAATGCCAGTTAAAAGGTCAACTACCAGGTCTAGAGCAGTTAGAGGTATGATGGTGGCACTCCTACACCGTGTTGACACAAGACTATTTTAAAACAATGTTTGCCTTTTCTCTCCTCCTACAGCTCTTACCTGTTGTGCTGAGGGGTCCCATTAGATGGCACTCCAATTGCTCCCGCTGACTTGAAGGCAGCTTGAGAGGCTCTCATTAGGGCTGCGTATCTACAAAGAAATAAAAGCAGGCTCAGCACACTGCCAGTAGTTTCATTCTTCCACACAGTTTAATTATCTGCATCCATCACATGAGTTTTTCTATTGCACAGAACACTGAAGGTACATCTGCCTGCAAGAGATTATTTTTTTTTTTTATTAAAACCAAGTCTAAACTTGGCCTGGCAAAGTATTGATTGTTCTTGGTTGCTTCAAAGTATACTGGGCAGAACTTATTCTAGGATTTAGAGAGAGATCTCAAAGGGTAGTTGAGTTGGTCAGTGAATATTCTCAATTAGGAGAGACTGACACAAGTTGGCTTGGAAGACTTTTAGGAAAACATGGGTTTAAACTGGCAGAGGGGAGATTGAAACTGGATGTTAGGAGGAAGTTCCTTACAGTGAGGGTGGTGAGACACTGGCACAGGTTGCCTAGGGAGGTTGTGGAGCACAGAATCACCCAGCATGATCTGTGATCACATTGGGTGATTCTGTGCTCCACAACCTCCCTGGAGGTGTTCAGGGCCAGGCTGGACAAGGCCTTAAGTGACCTGTTCTAGCAGGAGGTGTCCCTGCCTATGGCAGGGGGTTGGAACTAGATGATCCTTGAGGTCCCTTCCAACCTTACCATTCTATCATTCTATGAAAAGTATAAATCCTGCTTACCCTGCTTTGGAGGTGGGATGGCTGCTCCCTTTACAGTTGTGATCCAGGGGGTGACGATGTTTTATGCAGAAGTTGCCACCACACTGCTCACAAACTACCTTCATCATCTCTTTCCTTTTGCAGCCTAGCTTTAGGCATTTGTTGGTGAAGATCTGCATAAAAGACGACATTAAGTTAGCAGTGCTTGCTTGCCTTCTGTGACCAGCTTCCCAACTCATGGCCAAGCTGAAACACAAAGAAGTAAGATATAACAGTTGGGCACTTGCTCTGTTTTAAGACCTGAAGTCCCAAGAATTACATAGACAGTTTAGATTAAGAGCACTTTCCTTACCCTCTGCTGTGATGGATTGTATTTGCAGTCCTTATCCATGTGGGCTCCAACTACAATGTCTGGTATTTCCCCCTTCTGTACTGGAATGGGTGCATTACAGAGAGGACACACTGGAACCTGCACATTCTAAGAACATACAACACAGGTCAGGCCAATTATTTTCTGTCCTCACCCTTCTCTTATCCATGGGCAATAGAAGCCTGTTCACAGGAGGGCTATGTTCTACTTGTTTAACAGTGCTTTTAAGGATACTTCATGAAGTTAACCGCAGATTATTATCCACAGAAATCAGACGTGCTTTGCCAAAGTTTAGCCCTACTTTATTCCTTCTGTTGTCTTATGTTTGCTGTGTTTCAACTTAAAAGGACTTGGGCTCCAAGAAGTTTTAGGCCATAACTCACTGCTTAAAAAGAAAACACTCCTCTCTGGAAGATGCAGTTTAAGCAAAAGCAACTAGAATTTAGCAGCACTGACCTCTGGAATGTTATGTTTCTACATATTTCAAATTCAACTGTGCCATTAATTTAAATCTTGCAGTTCTCCCACCCCCCTTCTACTGAAGTCACAGGTCATGTTTCTGAGCAGCCTTTTACATGACTTGGCAATTCTGCAGCATGTATTACTGACTCATGGGCAGGAACTTACCTTTTTGTAGGCAGAGCTACACTTGTGGTCATCATAACGGATATGGTCTTTACAGAAGACTCTCTCACAAGCATTGCATTTCAGAGGAAGGAAATCTGTGAGAAGAATTTAAAAAAAGGATTCTCATGAAGCAAAGCTTACAGCTGTAACAGCACACACAAAAGGCTACAAATAAGGCAAACCATTTTTGTCTAGTCACACTACACTTTATTCCTAGAGGCACAATGTCATTTTCCACAAACATTAAAACTACAAGTGATAAGCTCTCCCTCTTTTTATTCACACTGTTACACTAGCACAAGCCTCAGGTGCTCCTTAAATGCAGAAACTTTAGTGAGGCACGGGTCTGGCACTGGGAGTTGAGGCACAAACACAAAGTTCAGATTCAATTTTGTTATTTAAAAAACCCACTCCTTAGCAGTTTAACAACATGCCAGAACAAAGCACACTGGGCTCGCCCCTTCTTCCCCTTTACTAGACCAGATGAAGAGGCATTACAGAGGCGGCAGCACTAGCACCTGCTACTAAGCAGAGCGCCCTTGCAGAGACTCGGAATACAGGACTCGACCCCCCTGCCCACCACGCAAGCTTTTCTCCTGGTACCAGTTGCCACTCGAATGGGTGCTGCCAAGCACGCCTCGGTGAGCCGATACCCGCCGACGGCTTCCCTCCCGACAGCACAGAGGCCCTCAACCATGGCCGCTCTTACCCAGCTGCTTGCAAGTGCGCTCCGAGCAGTGCTCGCCCAACCCCGGGAACTCCATAGCAGCAGAACCCCAGTACAGAGCATCCCTACACGGCTACCGCCGCCGCTTTTATACACCTGCCGCTGAGTCACCCACGTGCTGAGTCACGCTGCCTCCCGCCCCGGCCACCGCGGATGACGTCACGGCAGGCCGAGCCAATGGCGAGCCCGCTGTCCGTCGCCGTCTGTGTGCGTTCCGGGGGGGTGGCCAATCAGTGGCGGGGGTCGTGCTGAGTCATGCTCCGGGGAGGGGCCGTGACGGCGCAGTTCCGGCAGGGGCATGACGAGGCAGGTGAAGGGTCTAGAGCGTAAATCTTATGAGGAGTAGGGGAGGGAACTGGGGTTGTTTAGTCTGGAGTGGAGGCAGCTGAGCGGGGACTTCATTGCTTTCAGCTCCCTGAAAGGAGGCTGTAGTGCTGGGGGAAGGGGGTCGGTCTCTTTTCCCTGCAATCAAGTGATGAGAGCAAGAAAAAATGGCCTTGTGTCGGGGGGTGATTTGGTTGGACATTAGCAGAAATCTCTTCATAGCAAGGTTTGACGAAGCCAGAGACAGGCTGCTCAATGCAGTGGTGGAATCACCATTTTTGGAGCAGTTTAAAAGACATAAAGATGTGGTGCTGAGGGATGTAGCTTAGTGGTGGGCTTGGCAGTGCTGAGTTGACAGTTGGACTTGATGATCTTAAAGGTCTTTTCCAAATGGAACAATTCCATGATTCTATTATAGGAACAATCATGAGGATGAACATGGGGGTGGAGGAACAGGAAGAGAAGGCGAAAGGGCATGGGGCAGAGTTTGGAGATGACTTTAGGGTAGGGATGAGAGAGGAGGTGATGATGAAGACAAAGGCCTCTCCAGCTTCATCAGGAGACTGTGTCCACATGATGTGCGGCTGTGCATACCCTCTTGTGCAAGCACATAAAGGGAGTGCTGGGCTGCCTTGGTCAGAGACAAGTCAATGGAATAAGAATTTTCTTAGCTGGCCAGGGTTTTTTTAGCTGCTTATTTCACTTTAACAAGCCACCTCAAGATCAAGGGGTAGTTTAGAAATATTGACTGTTGAATGTGTGTAACGGTGCTGGATTCACACAGAGGAGATGAGGACTATTGATTTAACGACATTTGCTACGGGATTGAGAAATGGCTAAATATGGTTCTGCCCCAGCTCTCGCCAGCAAACACCTGACTTTCTCCTGTAGTACATGATCAGATGCTGAGTGCAGCTATGAGATCGAAGAAAAGCTTTAGGAGGGCATGTGGTGACTGACTGCAAAGGCCAATTTGTGCTGTCAGAGTCTGGGAATGGCTTGTGCCACTCATTTGTCACTTGGCCACGTGGCATTCATATGATCCCTGCTGTGCATGCCAACTTACAGCCAGCCACACAGAGCCTCCCCACAGCAGAGTCCTGCTGGATTACCATGTCATCAGCCAGACTCTCCTCCCACACCTTCCCAAGCATATTAATTTTCTTCCTGGACTCATCAAATGACCGAAGGTCCTCATTTACAGCCCTTCCTCCAAAGAATAACTGTGATGATGGAGCACTGCAGTCTGCTGTGGGTTTTTGGTTTGGGAGGGGCAAACTCTTGATTTCATCTGTGCTGTGGTAGTTTGCTACATGGGGTCTTCTTGGACAACCATGCCACATCCATGCTGGTTGGTTCTGACTGTTGGGGAGTGTTAAGAAGAAGGAAACAGCAAAACCTGTCCAAATATAAACAGTAATAGAAAGCCAAGCCATAGGAGGTACTTCAAGACCTTTGCTCCATTATTATGTATACATAGAATCATAGAACGGTAAGGTCGGAAGTGACCTCAAGGATCACCTAGTTCCAACCCCCTGCCACACCTACCACTAGTACAAGTTACTCAAGGCCTTGTCCAACTTGGCCTTGAACATGTCCAGGGAGAGACCATCCACAACCTCCCTGGGCAACCTGTGCCAGTGTCTCACCACCCTCACTGTAAAGAACTTCCTCCTAAAATCCAGTCTCAATCTCCCCTCTTCCAGTTTAAACCCATTGCCCCTCATCCTGTCATTACAAGACCTTGTAAATAGTCCCTCCCCAGCCTTCCTGTAGGTCCCCTTTAGATACTGGAAGGCTACTTATAAGGTCTTCTGGAAGCCTTCTCTTCTCCAGGCTGAAGAGCCCCAACTCTTGTAGCCTGTCCTCGTAGAAGAGCTTCTCCAGCCCTCTCATATTTTCGTGGCGCTCCTCTGGACCCGCTCCAACAGTTCCATGTCCTTCCTGTGCTGAGGGCTCCAGAACTGTATACAGGACTCCTGATGGGGTCTGACAAGTATAGTGTACACAACACTGAAGAACTTGGGAGGTGCCAAGAAAATCAGGTGCCATGGTGAGCTCACAGACTGATTATTTTCATACAAAGCACCAAGCCAGTGGCCAAGTTGGGGGAGAACCCAGTGACCCCCCAGGAATGCTTGCCAAGAAGCATTGTGGTGAGCTAGGCATAGAGGAAGAGGTTGATGTTGCGAATGGCTCTCTGATGCTGCCTCGCAGACTGAAGAGCTGCTGCCGAAGGGATGATGGTTTATGGTGGGGAAGGGAGGAGTTTGCCTATGGATAACAACGGGAATGGCTCTGTGCAGATTAGACGCTCTTAAGGAAGGCTGTAAATCCCGAGCCTGGAAACCCACACAGTACAGGCAGCCGTCTGCATGGAAACAAGGATTAGAAATTAGCTGAGGTCTTTAGTGGTATTTTTAGAAGGTTGCTCCTGACAGGTTAGGCTGCTGAGAACTGGAGGAAAGTGCCGAACCCTGCTTTACTGGGGAAAGGATCACACAGTGCAGTGTGTGATTAGAGGCTGGCTAGCTTAGCGACAAGGGGGATAGGTGGGTTAGAACTGATTCGGGAGGAATTAGCAAGGGAAATTGCTTGAGAAGCAGAATTTGATTAGGGGCAGCCAACATGGATTTATGAAAGGAAAGCTACGTGTAACTAACTTGCTGGAGTCTGGGGGAGGTACCATTTCCCGGCAGCCTGTGTTGGGTTTGTATAACCTGATCTGCAAAGGGAAGGCCTGCCCTTTGCCACCGGAGTGGTGGGATGGATGGAGGCCACCACCTTCCCTTGTCTCTGTACAGTCTATCTGCTGCTTCTTTTCCCCTCCATCCCTTTTGCATCTTTTCTAGCTTTTAGGAGAGGAGGGCTATTGTTTTTCCCTTTGTCCTTTCCCACCTCTACAATGTGACCTGGAATTGCTTCTTAGTGGTTCTGGCAGAGGTTAAATGCCACCATCCGCCTCACCAGCATGGTCTGTCTTAGGACCCACACCACATCCTAAAGGAAGAATAAAACATCTCTGAAAATGATCATAGCCTTTCTCAGATCCATGGATATTTGCTCCTTCAAGCAGAGTATCCAAGAGTCAATGTTATAGAAAAGACTAGAACTGCTCTACAGAAAACCTTTCAACAGCCTCAGACCTGCACACCACAGTCCTCCAGTACAGCCAGTCCAGACTGGAGAAGACCAAGCACAGAGGAGCAATGGCCAAGAGAGGGATTGTCACATTTCCCAGAAGAAACAGAGAAGGTCTTCAGAAGCCTTCTCTGTGCCCTCTGTCAGGGCAGCTTTAATTGCAGAGTTGGAGAAAGTCCTTGCTGGTTTTCAGTGCCATGGAAAACACAAATGGGAAAGCCCAAAGGTCCCTTTGTTTCCTCCTGTGCTGCCAGCCCATAAGAGCAAGGGGGACGAATGTCCCACATCAATGCCAGCTACGGACATGGCATGGATGGGGAGCCAGGGATGTGTCTGGCTCCCTCCTTTCTCTCAGGGCAGGATCCATCTCATTCCCACCAAGCTGTGTTATGACAGCCAGCACAACACTGAGATGCTGTGGCCAAGACATCTGGGTCCATCCACCTCCTCCCAGCCTTGTGTACCCCAAACACCTCCCAGCACCATCTGGAGTAGCTGTCCCTAAGGTCCCATCACCTTCTGCACTGGCTGTGGGAGCATCCTGCTTGCTGCTCCAACCACTGAGCCACTGCTGCAGCACTAACATTTGGGTGACTCCAGCTCACATTTACCTCTTTGAGGTCTCTGAACTCCAATCCCATCTCCCTGCTTTTTGTCTCATAATTTTGTAGCCAACCCTTAAAACGGAACTTTATTGCAATGACCCCGTGGTGCTGCCAGATCCCTCTGTGGAGGAGATGTGACATCTCCATTACAGAGCTCAGATAAGTGTCTTAAGGAGACCACACACAAAGGAAACTCACAGTTCCTATTTTTATGAGGTTTATTACAGGAGGGGAAGGAAAGCAGTCCCATCTCCCCACAGGATACTCCATTAACAGCAGCAGACAGAGAGGAGAGATCTGTGGAGGCGGATCAGTTTTCCTAGAATATTAGCTACTGCTGCTCTAAAATTAGAGTCTAGGGAGAGCAGACAGGTTGACATAATTGAAAGGGCTGTCTTATGGGATGACATAGTTAAACGAGCCCATGATCAGCTTTAGAGTGACAGCTCAGCGACTTCTTCTAATCCCCAAAGGAGCACTGAGTTGCGAGGCTGTGATTTAACTAGTCCTGGATCTTATCTTGTGATGATGTCAATATTATTAAAACCCATTTCTAAAGAGATACCTCCAAAATCACTGTACATGAACTGACTGGTTTTACAGGCACGATTTCCCTGCAGCTTCACCTTGCAAAGCCCAGGCTTGACACACACACTCCTCTGCTGCCCTCCTTGCATACCTGATCCTGTCCCCGTGGGCTGGGCTGCAGGGGCAGACCCAGAAACAGGATTAAGAACCTCATTTCAGGATGGAGTTGAAAAATGTCCTTGAGATGCCCATTTTATTCAACATAATTTAATATCAAACACAAACTAACAAAGTTAGAGGTGAAATATAATAGCAGGAACCCCATAAAAAGTAACCTAATCTGTAAGATAAATAGACAACACTTTAGCCTGGGGAGATAGCAAATAAAAGAGAAATATGAGCAGAGCTGCTCTCAATTCATAAGTAACTTTAAAGAGAAATAATGAAGATGAGTTCTCCAACTTTTAATGTCCTAAGGTTCTTCTCAAACTAAAAAAAAAAAAAAAAAAAAAAAGCAAAGAAAACAAAAAAGGCATTTTTATGTTTTCCNAAATCGAGTTCCCAACTTTTAATTGCCCAAGGTTTTTCTCAAAAAAAAAAAAAAAAAAAAAAAAAAAGCAAAGAAAACAAAAAAGGCATTTTTATGTTTTCCTGACACACCCTCACAAGGTGGATGTCCTTAGCTAAGTGCCCTGCATTGCTCTCACACAAGCACACACCCATCAAAAATGAAAATAGTTCGGGGGGGGGCATCCTGCAATTCCTGATGAGTTGTGAAACTTCAGGGATGGAGCAGTTCTGAACCCTCATGCTTGTGGAGCCTCTCAGATATCTTTGGTGGCCACTCCCCAATGCCTCGTTTCAGGTCCAAAACTCAGAGCACTCACAGCTTTCACAACTGCCTGAGCCTGACTTGCATTATTTTAAATGTTTGGGGTTGTTCTTTTTAGCCATTTTTGTTAGTGCTACTTTAACTTCAAAGGCTGGGATTTCCCAAGCAGCCTAATGCATTTAGGCACCTAAATCTCATTGAGTTTCAAGTATGTATCAGCCCTTAGGCTCCTTGCTAAGTGCCTAAGGGCTCATTGCTGCAGCCACTGATAGGCTGCTGGATTTGCAGGTGCCATTATACCAGCAAGAGCTCACTTCTTTGATACAAGAGGCACCTGTTCAAAACTCCATTCCTAAATGATGGAGTAAACTGGAAAGGGCCTCCTCTGATGGTTCTTTTTTGGTGATACATACACGTATGAGCACACATCCAGGCTGGGTAGCCAATGGCTGAGAGCAGCCCCGAGGAAAAGGCCGAGGAGAGCAGAGCAAAGGGGCACAATCCCCTCCCTTGCCCTGCTGCCCACACTGCTCTTGCTGCAGCCCAGCACACAGTTGCTGTCTGGGCTGCACTCACACTGCAGCCTCATGTTGAGCTTTTCATCACTCCAGACCCCCAGGTCCTTTTCCTCCGGGCTGCTCTCAGCCATTCCCCACCCAGCCTGGAGTTGTGCTTGGGATTGTGCCTACCCAGGTGCAGGACCTTGCACTGGCCCTTAGGAAAGGGGGAGAATGACACAGTAGATGAGGAAGGACAAAGCCCCTGAATGTATAGATCCCAAAGCAGGCTGACAGCCCTAAGGAAATCATCTCCAAAAGCAAGAGCTCTGAGCTGGGCAGCACAAATTTGGCTCATACCCTGTTTTTCAGACACTACTTAGACTAGGGCATAAGGCAACAGTTTTGGCTATTTCCTGCTTTTCCAGAGAGTAGTCACTTGTCTGTCAGCCTCAACCACCCATTTACAGGTAGCCTTTGTCAGCCCCGGGAGGCCCTGGCAGGTGGTGGAGCACACTCAGGGTGATGTGCCCCTTGGAAAGGTCTCCGTCCCACGAAGATTGGTGACACTCCGAGCCGTGTGCCACGAGGTGGCACCATGTCACTGCTAACCCATGTGGTAGGGTCACCTCTGCGGCCAACAGCTTCTGCAGGACCAGCTAGCCTGGCAGACCTTGGGCCTCCGAGCAGCACCATCACTAAAATCCTTCCAATGAGGACTTTTGCTGCTTAAGTTGGGGCTTTTTTGTTTTGTTTTGGGGTGGTTGTTTTGTTGTTGTTGTTTGTTTGCTTGCTGGGCAGCTCTCCCTCCTGTGAGACCCAGCTGAGGGACATGCTGGCTCCACTGCCCCGTCCCATGGAGCATCCTCGCAGCAGGACCACTTGCCTTTGAGAGTCCTCTGCATCTCCTGCAGAAATCTCTTCCCCCTACAGCACAAGGTTTGCAGAACCCCAGAGCCTCCTGCCACTGGCTACAGTTCTCATCAGAGGGGTCCTGTGCTCCTGTGCCTGCTGTCACAGTCATTTGTTGGCACTGACAGAGATGCCAGTGTCATGGTGGTGCTTGCACCTGGCTGGATCGTGCCACCTGGTGGCATGCACTGGCTGTGCCCCCAGCCTGCAGGGACCTGCATGCAGGAGAGTTTGTTTCTCCCATAGAGCCTGGGCATGTCAAAGTACAAAGGGGATTCAGGTGAGCCCATATCCTTGAGGAACTTTAAACTGCTTACCTTGGCACATTCAGATCAAGTCCATCTTGGGAGCAGCAGTGCAGAGATAAAAAGCAGTGGGTGGCAGTCCCCAACATAAATAACTTGACCAGTAGCTAATTAGTGCCTGAGCCCCTGATTGCTGGGTTTCCACAGCCTAACCTAGTCCTTGGGGTCCTTCAAAGCCCTGCAGCTCAATGCCCTGTTCTGCTTGGGAAGAGTACAGCCCCAGGACTTGCCTGTCCCCACCACACTGCCCTGAGCTCTGCTGGCACAGACCCAGAATTGGCATCAGTGGGACTGACTGCTCAGTTGCTCTGTGGAAAATGAGGTGACTGCTGCACCAAGTCTCACTTGGTGAAGGAAATAAAAGTACAAGCCATAGGAAACTGTTAGCAGAAAATTTCCCAACAGAGAGTTTTTGCATTTGCTGAGGAAACTTGAAGTAGTTTCTTCTCTACTCTTGCTTTACAGCATAGAGCAAGCATTCAGAAACAGTGCACCTCTTTCTGAAGATGAAACAAAGAGAGCATCCTGCATTGGTTCACTGTCCCTGGCAGCGTGCTCAAGGCTGTAGCAGAGCTGGGTAATACCCACATTATTCCTGGCACAATGCTTTGTGCCTGAACAATACATTTGCCAATTCAATTTATTCAAACAAGTTCCTTGGGAAGACAGCAAAGCAAATCCAGGTGGCAATTACCGAATTCAGACTCTGCCCTGAACTCAGGGAAACAAAAGGGCAAGATATGAGAGAAAAAGCAAGTTCTGCTGGAAATTCCACAGCTGCAGATCCTCAGAGCCTCTAATCACATGAGTGCTGGTATTCAGCTGAAACCCCCCTGTGTCACTGGGCAAGGAGGCAGAGCTGCCTTGCAACAGCTCTGCGGTAGCACTGAGCACTTTGGAATATCTTTGCTTCAAAAATTAAATGCTTTTTTTGGGCTTTCTTTTGAAAGCACAGCAGTATTTGGGCTGCACAGCCCACTGCAGTGGCATATAATGGAAGAATAAGTGCATTCAGAGATGACAGCATTGGGAATCTCACTGCCAAACCCCCGTGCAGACTGGCAAGGTGAAGGTTGCCTATAAGCTTAGGTGAACTGCCTAACTGGTTAGAAGCTCGGTAAGACACATTCAGGCATGGGCTGAGTCTCATCAGATCCTAGACTCTCTTCCCCAGCACATCAGCTTGAGCATAAGCTGCAGCCCAGCACTGGTCCCTGTGCCCAGTACACAGGTCCAGAAGCAGCCTCCCAGATGGACAGAGAAAGGGAGAAGCCTCCACTTTGGCTCTAGATGTACAAGAAAGAAACTTTGGTTGCAGAAGCACACCTATGGAAATTTTCCTCTTCCTGGAGCCTTCAAACCCCACAGCATAAGCCTGCCATACCCCATTTACAGCCATGGGGTGAACCCCTCAGGTCATGCTTCATCTTCATCTCCCCCACCCCCACCCAGTGCTACTCCATCCCTCACAGCCAGCCTCAGGCCAGCTGTAGCTCCTCTCCCAGCAAAGCAGTTACACCAGGGGAGGAATTTGGCCCCAGATGTAGAATTAGATTAAACCAAAAGGTGGCAGCATCTTATTCAGTATCGATTTTACATGAATATTTCTCCTATTAGCCATTTTTCTTTCTAATCATAGAGTGCAAGTTTGTAAATTACAGAGGTGGAGAGTAAATGTGTTGCAACCTCTGGCAAATTGATATTTTTGCAGCCATGGTAAACTTTTTCTGATGGCAGATAATTGAAGGGAGCAAACGTCAGGTAAAATTCATAAAGATTGGGACCTACTGGGATAAGACAAATTATATTCAATGTTCAGAGTTGTAAAGTAATTACCCTGGGCTCCAGTATAATAAATACATAGAGTAAATGGAGTTTTGCTGACCAAGTGCCTTTGACATGTGGCTGTTCAGCCAGAGGGATGGAGAGGGGACAGCCCCCTTCATACAGAGGGATGCCTCGGGCTGGGGTCAACCCCAGGGATGCTTTTTCTTTAGGGGAAGGAAAGAGCTGCCTCCCACACCTGCAGCAGAGCTGTGCAACCCTGAGGCCAGCTGCTGGGTGTACAGCAAGGGAGGGAATCATCACACTGCCCTTTCACGTTTCCAAAGGCACAAGAAGCCTTTGGGCACACAACTTCACACATACCTCTCAACAGCAATCAGCTGGTGCAGGGTCTCCACAGCCTTCTTTTCTCACACTAAGCCATTGGGTGTCACCATCTTGCATTGATCTCTTCCCCCAGCACCCAAGAGAGCAGCTGGCAGCTAACAAAGAGCGGTGCTACTTGCTCCCTGGGATGGTCACTGCCTTTTGGGGGCAATTGACTGCTGGGGGAGGGGGGATGGGCATCCCAGCCATACTCAACTGACCACTGTGGGGATGGGCATCCCAGCCATGCTCAATTGACAGCTGTGGGGATGGGCATCCCAGCCATGTTCAGCTGACCACTGTGGGGATGGGCATCCCAGCCATGCTCAATGCCTTTACTGTGGAACAGTAGCACACATCCCAACCCAGAGGGAGATGATGGACAAACTGTGACACTCAAAACCAGAAGGTACTAGCCCTAACCTAGCTGCAGCTCCATTTCCACAAGAAAGATGAGCAGATCTTCCCCTTATACTGATGAGCCACTTTATCTCCCCTTTTGTAGCCCTGCCTTGATCAGCTGTGTGATTGACCCTCCATCTGCCAAGTAATTTTGATGGCATGTAGTATCTCACTATGCTTCTAGGCACATCCAGACCTCACAGGAAAAAAAAAAAAGTAGGGCTGGACATGTCCTATCCCACTTTCAAAGCAGAAATTGTAGAATCACAAAATTGTCAGGGTTGGAAGGGACCTCAAGGATCATCTAGTTTCAACTTCCCTGCCATGGAAGTGCAATCTTCCCTGTCAAGATACCTGCAGCACTACAAAGCTGTTAATGCAGGCACCTAGCATCAGTGGCTGTTTGGCAAGTGCATCCCGAGGGTCAGGAAGAAAACATGCTCAAGCACACACCGACCTGGGAGGTCCCAGCTCAGCTCTTCTTCATGGCTCCTCACGCTCCCATCTTTGAGCAGCTGCTGGGAAACCAGAAGCCAACAACAGTCCTTGTTCCTGCTCCACCACCAGTATTCCTACTGTTACTGTGCCTCTGCCCCTTTGAAGAAGTTGCTTAGAAATTCAGCAGCAATTATGCAAGCTTTAGTATTAAAAAATGCACGTGGATCTGAAAGCAAATATGAAGCTGCTGCTGTAACGCTAGCTTTAAGCTGTCTACAGTCCCTAGAAATTCTCAGTGGGATGTTTGAGAAGGATGCATATGTGTTGACAACATTAAATGATCCATGGCTCAAGGACAGAACTGAAACCATACATCTACTTCATACAGGCACTGATCACTGGCAGAGTGTTTTTCTTAAACTAACCACGAAAGGCCAAGCACCTCATCCTCCCTAGAAAGGCAGGGATGGCTCGGGGAAACAGAAGGTGCACACACTCACCTACCACATCCCAGTGTGCAACAGAGCTCCAGTGAAAAGAGAGAGACACATGGACACCATCAGCAGGAAAAATGTTATTGTGGCTGCAGCATCTTGGAAGGAAATTGAGCATGGCACTTCGGTGCATCACCCTCTTCTCATCACCTCCCAGAGAGGCCACGCCGCTTGCACGCATCCCTGCAACATCTGGGGAGAGCGCAACGAGGGGCAGGATGCTGTGAGATTCGCTGGGGAAAAAACTTGCCTGTTTTGCTCGATATGCCCCAGAGCACGGCCTCAGATGCCCGTGTGCCTCAGTGCCACCCATGGCACTGCTGCAGACTGCGAGAGCCGCCAGCAGCCCATGCCTGGCTCTGGAAAGCTGTAGCCTTCTCTATACGTGAAATTCCCAAGGACAAGGAGAAGCTGGCAGACAACAAGGAGGATTAGGTGGTTCCCCAAGGAACACAAGAAACGCTGCAAGATCGTATCGTTGCCCATTTCCGTGGGGTGATTAGGCAGTATTTGATGCTGGGAGGATGCTTTCTGTTAGGCTATTTTGCGAACGTTAGCCCAGCGATTAACAGCATGTGATGGGAAGTCATGCTTCCCCGGATGCCGGAAAGCCAGGCTCCTTGAGAATCCAGTCTCCTTGCCCCAAAATCCAGGGCTGCCGTGGCCAGCATCCTTCCCCAGGGAAGCTCTCCCCTTTCTCTCTTTCCAAAAGCTGATGCTTTCTGGTTCTGGCTGTTTTGCAGCGTGCTGCTGCAAGCTGCTTGGGGAAAACCTCCCACCCTGGCTCTCTTGCTACTCCAACCTCATCAGCCTGGTCCCTGACTCAGGTACTGGTTTCCATCATTTCAACTATTACCAAACTAAGGGTATTTCTTTGCTCCCTCGTTTACGCTGAATGTTTATTTAATAGGCTGGCCAGCTTCAATTAGGTCTGTGATTACTCACAGATGACAGCTCCAGCATAACAATATTTACTCTCAAACTCTATCTCCAAGTGTAGCCTGTGATATATTTAAGGAGAAGGTATAAAACCATTAATATTGAAATAACTCTACCTACGGGAGCAAAGTTTCTTTTTAAACCCAAGCAGCTAGCAACTGGGTAAAAATGGACCAGGAATATCAACCCCCTTCACCTGGAGAATTAGTTACCCTGGTGAAAACCTCATGTGGCTGAATTCTCCAGATGTCTTTTCCTTATCACTGACACATGGAACTCCTTGCTGCAGGATCTATATTGTCTAAAATAAAGTTTAACAGCTGTAAGTGCATTTTCTGGTCTGTGTTTGGATGAAAACCCTGGATGATACATTCATGAAGCACCACAGCTGGTGGCTGGAACTGAAATGTAGCATTTTGGGGTCAGATGTGGCCCTAAGGGGCTTGGGGTGGATTGGCAGGCTGATGTATCACAAAAGGAATATCCAAAGCCATTACCTCGATGGGGTTTTGGTTCTTGGGAAATGTCCATGAGGGTTCCTGGTCTCTCCATCTCTGAAAACTGCATTTTTAGAGCCCAGAGTCTATGCACTCACGGGGTCCCAGCCTGGCTGTCCTTATAAATTTGGTACCCAAATTATTAGATGGGTGAGAGCTACAGTACTAAGGAGTGGGGAGGGGTGGACTTGGGGTGGCTCAGAGACAGATAATGGCTCTCCCCCCATCCCTCCATCCCCTGACCATTCAAGGGGACTGGACAAAAGGGTCCCAAGGAGAGAGTCCTGACTTTCTTCTAGTTTCTTACAGCAAAAACAACTTCCATACATCCCTGCAGGTTAATCAGCTGCTTGGAATCTAATTAGCACCAAATGCTTTTATCAAGAAGATGCAGTTGGGTGCAGAGCCAGTGACTGCATACACCAGCCAACACCTCCACCTCAACACGGTCCTTCGCTGAGCCTTCCAAACCAACTGCAATGATCCCAGTCTGGCCATTGCCCTGCAGTGGGAATTGAAAACAGAGGCTCGGGAGGGGTGGGAAACTTCCTGGCTTTAATTCACTGAACTCTTTTGTTTCAACCACATTTAATATCTCAGAAATTACGAGTGCTGGGGGCTGGGGTGAGCCGAAGGAGAAGGCGTGATCTGTGAGGCCAATTAAGAGGCCGATGGCACATAGTGAAACGGGAGCCCCTCGGGGGAGGCCAAGGTTACATAAATAAGTGTGCGAAGGAGCTGCACTGAATCTGCAGACACTCAGCCACTAGTGATGCCCCTTTGAATCTGGGAAAATTAAATATAAATAATAAATGTTTAACCACACAGCAAATAAATACAATGAGGCACCTTTAAAAATTATACTAATAAACAGCAAGCTGTTGTCCTCCTGCCCGGGGTAGCAGACCATCTTCTGCATTTCTGAGACAAAGGGCATAATGGAGGGGAAGTATTTGGGGGCTCTACTCAGCTCAGTTGTCTTCACCCCAATCTGCCACCCCTGTGATGAACCCCAGGATGACACAGAATAAACCACATAGCAAAATTGTAAATAAACCAGTGCCAAGCACACAGTGAACAGCAGGGCCCCTGGACCAGATGCAGCTCACCTCTTCCTGCATGACTCCAATAGGCTTCTTCCTTGAACACGGGAGCAGGATTAGGGCTTGAGTCTCGGAGGAGAAGCCCAGAGCCTCCTTGTGATGATACAAATATTCAACATGAGCTCCGAGGTCTCCAGAACTGCTCTGTGTCAGCACTCACTTTACAATAAGAGCTCTGCTTCTTGGCTTCCCTGTTTTACTGCTTCCTTGGAAGAAGGGGGAAAATGAAATGGAGATATAAAAAATAAAGGGGTCATTTATAGTTAAGCACATTAGGATGGGAGCGAGAGAATAAAGCGGTGAGAATGGCTCAGCCGGGGGCCTACAGGGACTTGTTCTCTGGTACTGGCATGGTCTTTACTAGGTCACTTGAACCTTTTGTGCTCTGCTGCAGAGCTCAGACCTGGGCTATATATCATCAGACTTGCTGTGGTGTGCTGTGGGTAGCCCCTAACTGTCCCCAGACTCAGGTTCCTCCCATTTGTGCCAGGAGTTACAGTTTATGGGTGACTTTTATAGGATGGTCAAAGGAACTCGTCCAGAACCAACAGGTGCTGGGCAGTGCAGCAGAGAGCACAGCATTAAATGCCTTCCAAGTCCCTTTCCTATGATACAATTTCATTTGTCCCCAAATTCTGCAGGGAAGGAGCAGGGCAAAAGGCCTTCCTCACTGTGATTATGCATTTTCAGGCAGTTTAATTATAGTCTTCGGCTTCTTTTAAACACTCACGCAATAAACCCTTAGAGCGCTGCCATCCCACTAGTTATCAGTTTCTTTTCTTCCCAGCCCATGGGGTTTGGTTCCACATTTACTAGAGGTCACTGGAGCCAAACTCTCCATGGGGCTATGCTGACTGTCACTGGTGAGCTTGTGCCAGTGCTAAATGTGTGCCTTAAGTTGGGTTGCCTCAGTGGCAGCTGACAGTGCCGTTTGAGTTTCTTTAGACCCGTGGCCTCTGGTTCTGGTGAGCCCCCAGGTCTGCACTGAGCCCCCACACCTTACCAGTCTGTAACAGCTTCAGAGTCCCATTTATGTGCAACTATGACTTGTTTTTAGCAAAACCTGAATCCCAGATGTGCCACCAAGTGCAGGAAATGCCTGATTCTGGTGACAAATGTAGTATCCAGAGCTTGGTGCTGGTTTTGGCATTTGAGCACAGACACAAATACTCTCCAGCTTCTACATCCTTTCTCCATTTTAACTCACAGCTTCATTAGTCTAATTTGTTTCCAGGTTGGAGGATGAATAATGAGCCTCAGCCTCTGGATGCATAATTAAGTTTTGATAGAGAATATTTTTATCTAACCTTGTTTTCATTTTTATTCTCAGTACCTGAATTACAAGTTAAAGATTTAGGGCTGCAGCTTTGCCTTTGTGTTAAACCCACACCTGTACACCCACCTGAGGTGCAACAATGCTCTACCATTTCCCAGGACAGTGCCCAACGGTGACGCCATGGGTTGACATTTCAATCAGGTCTAGTCATCAGAGATGTTAAGACAAAAAAAGTTAAGAGCAAAATGCCTTTTTCCCTGCCTCAGCCAATACAACACACAGTCCCTTGTCCATGTGGGATCTGGGCACTGAAAATTTCCTCCCCAGAGGATGGCACATCCCAATAGAAAAGGTCTCCTGGAGCATCTTGGCAGATCTCATGATCATGCTGCACTTCCTAATGTGGTGCCCACACTCCATCTGCCTTTTTTTGGTGCCCTCAGATGTAGTTGCCTTTGTTTTCACAATTATAATACATGCATGCAAAGTCCTCATGCCCTGCAAGCGTCTCCTCGGCATTACCTGGCTATTAAGCTCTCCTTGTCCTGGGTCTCCCTGCTGGCCAGGGATTTTCTCCAGCCCTTCTGTTGTCCTTTTCAGCACTGCAAAGTTTCCATCAGGCTTTTCCACTGATCTTTTTGGCCTCTCACTGCTCCTACCATTGTCAAGAGGGTCTTCCATAATTCCCTATCTACAGGGATGGCTTCAGGGATAAGAAACCAGAGCAATTGCTTGGTAGAATCATAGAAACATAGAATGGTAANGACTCACATGGGGTCTGATGAGAGCAAAGGAGCAGAATCACCTCCCTTGCCGTGCTGGCCACGCTTCTCTTGATGCTCTCTAAGCTAAGGTAGGAAGAAAAGCACCTCTCACAGCCTTCACTCCTGCTGTGGGTAGGAGCCAAAGCACTGTGGTAGCAGGCAAGGAGCCCGAGCAGGTACTTAGTACAAATGTTAATAGCGTCATTGTTTATACTGTAGGATTGGAAAGGGTCTCCTGGGTCATCCAGGGCACTGCCCTTCAGTAACTCAGTCCGTACTCAAACTATCCCAAGGGTATTTTTAGTCGATTCATGAATCCTTTTAGGAATTCGGCCTGGCAACCTCCGTCAGCAGACGGTTCTTTTGCCTAATTGACTTCACTTTCTGCATTCCTTCTTTTAATACTGCCTTTAAAGTTTGAGGCTTTTTCTTCCTCATCCACTGCTCAATTTCAGTAGCTATTTTTCCCTATTCCTACTTTTTTTTAAAATCTGCATTACAGTTGCTTCCACAGCAGTCACTGATTGGGTCCCCTTACCTGCGGGGCTGAGCATCCCTGTGCATGGGCTCCACCAGGAGATGCTGTGCATGACCTAGACAAGGTGACAAGGGTGGAAGGTGACACAAAGGGTCATTTTTACCCATGCAAACCTCCACCAGCAGAGCTGGGAAGAGTCACAGGAGCAGGCTGCCTCTCAGCTCCCATCATTCTGGCTGCATCTGAGAAGCTGTCTGGAGGGTCCCCATTTTCCTTGGTGTCTTCAGCTCTAGCTTCCATCAAGATAACAGTAGACAGTGAAGGAAAAGGAGAACTAGACAGTGGGGTTTGTTACCAATGTTTTCTCAGTTGTTAGTATTCTTCTCTTTAGATCCAGTGCTCTGTGCCATGCCATCACTGCATCAATTTACCAAAACAGGACAATTTTAAACGTTGCAAGCAAATGTGGGTTTCTATAAGGTTGTGAGAAAGACAGCAAAGGCAAGCCAATGGCCTGGCACCAACATACATCACCCAGTTGAAAAAAAGCTGCATGCTTGCACTCACCCTCATTGCATGGGGTCACTGTCCCTGCAGACCTTCCTGCTGTTGGTTTGTGTGGCTCCTCCCTAACCAGTTTCATTAGAATGAATTGAAGTTAAACATGAAGCTTTTGGTAATCTGACCAGATCAGTACAGTGTAGGTTATGGAGTATTCTCAGCAGCATACACAGGGGTGCAACTTCCAGCGTGGGGCAATAATGCTTCTGCTGGCACTGGTCCCTCTGTTCTCCATCCATTTTCCTTTCCATCCTCTTCAGTTTTGGTGAGAAGGCACTGATTCACATCTCCCTGTGATGCACAACTTGGTTCAGCTGTGGGCTTAGCAGAGGGTTTACCCTGGGAATGGCTTCCTGTGTGCAGCTTCTCTGTAGGAAAAGACAAGGAAAAGAGGAAACCTGGAACAGGGTACTTGAGCAAACTGATCAGACTGGAGCTTGAATGACCTACACAAATCCTTGAGATCAGCTAGGCAGAATTTCTTTTAAGTAAACTCAGATAGAAGTGCAAGCTTCAGAAGACAATTTGTTTTGTCCCAGGAATGCCACATTGTAGAGGAAAAAAATAACTGTAAAATGAAGATGGTCTGATTTGATGAAGTCAGCAGAGCTGTAGGCAGGACAAGACCATGCTCTCCACATCAGTCTCCAGTTCGTCATGAGAGCCAGCTGGTAAATATTTGCTTCTAGTGATCAGCTGAAAGGTTCCTCCATTCCCACAATACTGTTATCTTTGCAAATTACTTTTATTCTAGTGAAAAGCAAAAACCTAAAACCTCACTGTTTTTAATTGAAAACAAAGGAGGGGGGGAAAAGGAAAGGCTTTTACCATAATGAAGGCATGGAATGTAATTGAAATAAGTAATTTCTAATTTTCTCATAAATAGTTTGATATTAAAAAAAAAAATTAAAAAAAAAAGCCCACTCTGCTAAGAAAGTGTTTTTGCATAACTGTATCTACCCTCTGCTTGGCAAATTGATCACACCAAGTGGATTCGTGGGGCGGAGGTGAGCAGGTCCTAAGCCTTCCTCCTCCTCTTGCAGAAACCAAAGACTTTGTCATGCCCCATGATACAACCATAATTTAGGGTGTTTGCATGGGACTAGGAACCCAAAGGCAAACCAGGAGGTGCATGGTGCAAGCACCTCACAGTATTTGGGAAAACAAATGAGGATGAGTGTGGTGCAGCAGCAGGACAGTGCTCAGATGGGTCACAGAATCACAGAATTAGCCAGGTTGGAAAAGACCTCTAGGATCATTGAGTCCAACCTATCACCTAACTCTTTCAGTTAACTAAACCATAGCACCAAGTGCCTCATCCAGCCTCCTTTCAAACACCTCCAGGGATGCTGACTCCACCACCTTCCCAGACAACTCATTCCCATGGGCAATCACTCTTTCCATGAAGAATTTCTTCCTAACATCCAGCCTAAACCTGCCCTGTCACGGTTTGAGACTGTGTCCTCTTGTTCTGTCACTCCTGGGACTTCCATCCATAGGGAATGCTCAGCTCCACTACACAAGGTCATGAACAGCCTGGCCTGACTCTGAACTTAGCCTTGCCTGGAGCAAAGCCCTCCTGATGTTGCTTCCAACTCCCATGTTTCTAGGACGTCATGATGCATCAATGCCTTTGACCCAGCACAGGCTCTTCACGGTCCACCAGTGCATCTTTGCAGATGCAGGTGGCCCCACCCCCATGCCGTTTGGTCACCAAACAGGGCTGGGATCCCACCAGGACAGCTCTCCCCACCCAGCAGAAGCTCTCTCCTCCAGCACTCGCTAATACCACTTCTCAAAGCACCTCAAGTTTTCCTTTAGGAGGGAGTATTAAAAGCCTTTCCACATTATATAGAGGCCTTTGTTATTTTAAGAGACTTTCCTCTCCCCTTCTCCGTTTGACTTTGTTACCTGATGCTCAAGGAATGCATTTTCCCCTCTATTAAATGTTTTAACCGCATACGAGTTCCATCTTAATGTTAGCATCTTTAATAGTAGAATATTACCATATTAATTGCTATTGTGAACCAGAAGATACTTATATCATCCAGGCTTTCATTACCGTCATGGAGGGATTTTTCCTACTGAGTCAAAAGTGACCACTTTCCTTAATCCCCTGTTTAAAAGCCCTGCGATTCCTCCTGACATGCCTTGGACGAGGGTGGACAGCGTTTTCCCAGGGACAAACTTGGAATTAAAGGCATTAATTTCCCGAGGAACAGCCACCCTTTCCCAACCTGCTGCGGGTTTCTCGGCAGTTGGGTGGTGGGGCAGTTAGTTTTTAAGCAATTAAGAGACAGCCACTCTCCTACCCCCCAACCCCCGGGCTTTCCCTGCCCGTGGCGGGGAAGGGAGGACAAGGGGGAATTAGCCAAGAGAACAATAGGGATCCAATAAAGCCCGGATCAGGTTGCAGCCCTTTTGTCGCCGGGACTCGTGCCGGGGGTTAATGGGGCAGAAGGAAATGGGAGCAGGGCGGCAGCAAGGTTGGGACACAAAGGCCAAAACACACGAGCTCCGAGTGGGACAGATGGGAACAGGGGAGGAAACAGGGTGGGGGGACGCACTGGACGGGAAGGGGC
>WBNM01033310.1:44473-65338 GCA_013399055.1 Ramphastos sulfuratus | reverse complement strand
CCCCTCGCCCCACCCCCCGAACCCCAAAGCTAACATTTTCTCTCATTGACACAAAAAAGAAGTCCCTTTTCTGGAGGTGGGGGTGTGTGGAGGGCGCCTCGCAGCCTCCCGGAAAGGTCCCGAGAAGTAGAACAATTTCCAACCTGCTCTAAATATCCATTTAGGAAGAGAGAGTAGTAATTATATAATTTAAAACCAATTTAACATTGCATAGCACTACAGTAAATATGCATATTGCTAATAAGATTTACACAATTACTCCAGTCAAACAAAGCGAAATGTTTACCACCTCTCAAAATATAAATAATAAAATTAAACTTGCACAACTTTTCCAAGCTGGGGAAGGAGGACAAAATCCGTAAGTAGGAAATTTGGAGTAATATTTGATACTCGGCGAGATAATAAAACTAAATATTTACAAGCTGCCTCTCACAGTTAATAAAATACGATTATCTGATAATCCTTAGCAGCAAGGCTATTTGTATAGTTAACAGCTGATTACAAAAGTACTTTGAGGAGGCAGGCTGAGGTCAGGGCAGCTCTGCACATCCCCCTCGCCAGGGTCAGGCCTGAAATATTAACAAACTGAACTGCTTAATAACGAGACTGCAGCCCCGGAGGCTGAGCTGCCTCCGGGCCCCTTGTAAGCAAATAACGCGTGTCAGGGACTTCCCTTGGGCGTCGAAGAAAGAGTGAGGGGCGTCTTCTATGGGGTTGCGGCACTTTGGGGTGGCTGGGGCAGAGCAGTCGTGGTCCGTCCCGGGAAGGGGTGCTCTAGTTCCCAGGGAAAGAGACTCTGTCCTGGGGAGGAGGCACTCACCCGCCTGGGGAAGGAATATTCTGTTCCGCGGTGGAGATGCTCTGCCCCCCCGAGGTGGGGGTACTCTACCCCCCCGGGAGGAGGACCTACAGGCACTCCCAGGAAAGGGTGCCGTAGAGGGGTGCAGCCTCGGTGCCACCCCAGCTCCCGGGGGAGCCCAGGGGCAAAGACAGACATCCCAGCAGCGAAAATATCCCTGCTCTGTACCACTGGGGGCGAGCAGAGGAGTGGCCGCCGAGGCCACGACTCCCTAGCCCGCAGGCGAGGCTGGGCGCCCCGCGTTTGGGAACGGGCGACGGTGGCAAAGAAAATGATAGAAAACAATTAATCAGCAACGCATCTGCATATGCCTCCATCTCTGTCCCAGAGCTGGGAAATCTCCGAGCGGGGAGGACTGCCCTTCGAGGAGAACCCAGTTTGGGGGAGGCGGGTCCGGACAGGGGACAGCTCGCAGCCGCCGGCCCGGTTCTGAGATCTGTCAGACTGGAGGCTATTAGCCAGGCCTTCTTCTATTTAAACCCCTGTTAACTCTTTCCCCTTTCAACAGAGGACGCCCCTCGCTATTCATTATTATTGTTATTATTTTTCCTTTCTGGAAAGAAAGGGAAACGCGTGTGAAAATGTGTGTGTGTGCGGAGGGGAAGCCGCTGATCCGTTTTGTGCCCTCCTCCTTTCGAGAGCTTGTCTCCATAATTTAATGATAATTTAAAATATTGTTTCTCTCCCACTGTTTGATAATCCCGTTCCTTTAGTCGGTTTGATGCTGACAGATTTTGAAGGCCACGCTTCTCCCTCTCACCTGCTGTTACGTTTAAAAAGAAAAAAAAGGTATTAACCTCCGAGGAAATAAATATTGAAACAAAAGGTTCCAGCCACAAAGCCTCCAGATCCCATCAACTCAATCCTCCGCTCTTAATTTTCCTGCGTTTTGACTGTTTTTTTTTTTTTTTTCCCCTTCATTTATTTTTCTCCTTTCCTCCCCAACACGTTGCCTACCTGAACTCCCATCGTCCTCCTTGCAGGGGCTTGCGGAGCCTCCGTTTTATTTCTCTGTCTGAGGGCTTCAAGAACTCACTTTTAAATCAGACTTTATTTTATATTTTATTTGCGGGCCCGATTCGACAAGGCATCAGTTTCTAGGGGGAAAAAAAAAAAGGAAAAAAAAAAAGGGAAAAAAAAAGTAAAAAAAAAGTAAATTGCTGTATGTGGGTGTAGCTGTAATGAAAAATCAGAGCAGTTAAATCGTAAAATTTGGATTAAGAAGCTTGAATTTAATACACACACAACACATTTATTAAAGCATTAGAATAATTGAAATTTGCTGCTGGAATAGTCCAATCTGTTTAAATAATTCTATGGGTGTCTTGTTGTGATAAAAGATTATCTGGAATTCTATTAAAGGCGCAGGAGCCCGATTTCTAAATCCTATTTGGATACTTTCAATAACTATCAATAATCTCATCTCCTCAACAGCCTCCTGCCTCTCAGCTTTATCTGAAAGTTTACAGCATTTCAGGAGAATTTCATAATAAAAAACCCGGCGTCGGAGGAAAGCAGTACCTGTCATTCATGTTCGGATTAAAAAAAAAAAAAATTAATATGAGGAAAAAAGCCCATTGAAAGGTTTGGTGTTTAAGTGCCAGACTAGATGCAAGGGATAGATTGGTTTTGTATTTAAAAATCTCACCTGAAGGTTATTTTTATCTATCTAAACAAATTATCCCTGTCTGTTTGTGGAGTAATTACATCAATGAATGTTATGAATAAAGTATGCTCCAGCCAAATATTAATTAAAGGTTCAGCACACCTCTTTCTCCCTTCTGCTGGGCTCGCGTCAGACCCACGAATTAATGCCAGGTCCATTTTAATCCCTCACTTATTACAACTTTCGGTTAATTTTATACTGTTTAATATCATTCCCGAGGCTAATTTCTTTTGTTTATGCGCGGGGTATCTCTATAGCTGTTACCAGACACTTTCCTGGCCGGAGCAGTAGCTCCCCCGGACCCCGGTGCTCTCACTAATCGCTGCTAATTTTCTTCATTGACTTCATTTACTCTTTCCATACGGTTTTTGTGGGGTGAGGAAAGGAAAGTCCCGGCTGGGGACTGTGTCCTTTTGCACTGGTTTCTCCCTTGAAGCCCAAAGCATGGGGTGAAGGAGGAGGAGACACCTTCACTCCGAGCCCCCCAAGCTTCTGCCCGGCCCAGTGGGGCCTGGAAGACAGAATTATACCAACTCGGGTGTAAAAAGCGATCAACAGCGGGCTGAAAAACACAACCCTCTCTCGGGACTTTGCACAGGGCGGCTCCCGTATCCCTTTTCTTCCTTTTCTCCCTTTTTATTTGTAAAAAAAAAAAAAAAATTATATTTTTTTTCCCGAGCTCTTGCTTAACTCCCTGGACCCAGCCCTGATTTCATTCTAGTTATTACACAGCTACCAGTGACTGTCTGCTCTCCGCGTCTTTCCTGCTAATTATCACCTTATGAAAAGTGTTTCATTAAGAAACTCTGCTTTTGATTAATTATCGACAGAATGCTGACCAGAAAGAAATGAAATTAGTCGCTGACCCCGTCTGAGTAACACTGAAAATTCATCACCTATCCTTTTAATATTGAAACGCACCGTAGAATTTTAATAGAAAATATTGTTTTTTCCAAACCTTTCAGTCTTTATTAATGCCCCTGGGCAAGAAATGATATTGCTGGCAATATAGCAGCCTTTGTTCATTTTAAATTTATTAAACATAATGCACTTCATTTTCAAATATTTTACTGATTCTTTTTAATTTCGCTCACTGTAAGTACAGAATAAACCCCTTTTAAACATTTAAGACGCTAGGAGGATGTCCTCTGCCCTCCCCAGAAGGCTGCATCCCGTAGAGGCTGGGCCGTCGAACCCATGGGAAGAGAAGGGGGCTGAGATTTCAGCTGGCAGCCCTCGATCCCTGCCTACCCTCGGGCTGTACGTGCTGGGTAGGGAGGAGAAGAAAGGGAGGACGGTGCAGCCCAGGTCCTTTCACAGCAGGGTCTGAGCTCCGTCGGGGCTATGTAGCAGGAGACAGGAGTCCCCTCTGCCGTGTCTGCACTCCCTTCCCGCCCCACGTGTGTACCCACCGCGCTCCCCTCGACGGCCCGGGTAGAGCCGGCAGCTCTCACGGAGGAACTCGGCCTCGAGGGGGGTCGGAGGGTGTAGCTCTCCCCTCCCCGGGGGGCACCAATTTTCTCCCAGCAGCTGCAGTCCCCCTCCCCGGGCCGGCGGCCGGGGCTGCCCTCCCGCCTGTCCCCCTTTCCCAAGGAATCCGAGACCTGCGGTTAATGAGACGTGAAGTGTGAAAAACTTCCTGAGCGGGACGGCCCTAACGACGTTCCCAGATGTGCGGCCGGGAAGGGGCGGTCCCGGCCGATGGCCTCCCCCGGGAACGGCCCCGCCAGCCTGGCCATGGGCGGGACGGGACGGGGCACCCGCGGCGACTGGGCTCAGCACCCTGCGAGACCCCAGTGAGGCTCTGCCGGCGGCCCTGCACTGGGGAGAGAGTCCTTCTCTCTGTGCCCACACCGTGTGTATCCCCAGTTCCCTTGTGTGCATCCCCGAGTCTCCCAAGTATCCCCAAATCTCCCTTGCACTCCCTTTGCGTGCCCCCGCCTTCCTGGTGCGCATCCCCGAAGAGCTCCACCCTCCAGGCCCGCAGGTCCCTTCGCTCCGGTGTGACCCCTTAAAACGGGAGGGGAACCCCAGTTACTGCTGTCCTGCTCCGAGCCCCAGTAGTTGCTCCAGAGGAGTCTGCTCGAAGTGATACCTGCCTGTCGGGGGAGGGGGTGGCCAGGCAGGGTTCCCTGGGGCAGGCAGCTCAGGCCCAAGGGCTGCCCGCTCTCTCCTTTCCTCTCGCCCTCCCGGAGCAGCCAATACCTCACCGGGATGGAAAGGTGATGACCCCTCCACCAACCCCCCACAAGCGAGCGGCCGCACTCTTTCTCCTCGCTTTTCCCTCCTCGCCCCCAAATCGCAGCACCACATGTACAACCATATAGATGTTCGGGCAAATAAATAAATAAACGCCAGGCTCCTATTTATATGAGCCATTTAACTCCAAAATAGACCTCCAGTATCTGGTCCCCGCGCTGGATTTCCATATCCAGTCACTCAGCCCTGCTTATCTTCATGTATGGCTGCCTCATGTTTAACACACAATTACATTTTCTCCCTCCAATTCCATTACAAATGGAATCGGGGAGGCATTGTTTGAAGAAATGTACTGCTTCAGTTCTAGTTATGTAGTACAATGCACGGAACAGTGAAAAAAATCTCGACACCAAAGAGTCAACACACACACGCAGGCACACACAGACACACCACAGACAACACGCAGACAGACGGAGCCCGGCTCCGAGCGCAGCCCGCACCCTTATTTACCACAAACAAACTGCCCTGCGGTGGGGCCGTCCGGGGTAAGGGGCCCGGGCAGAGATAACCAAGCGACGGGAAGTTAATTAATTGCATTAAACTATTGACTAACTACCTAGCTCGATCGTAATTCATTTAGAGAATATTAAAATCTGAGGAACAATAATAAAATTGATGCCGATTCCCAGCGGAAGGAGATGGCCGGCAAATTGGATACTTTTCTTAATCTGGCGTAAATAATAACATGTCTGTTCCCACTCCCTCTCAGGCCAATTCCCCTATCATTTATTCCAGGCTCAAAAGCCTGCTTCCATAATTGATATCAGTTACTCAATGAGTGCGTCTTGCATTTGTTCTCCTTATCCATTATAATTACAAAGTTCAGCCCCGGCAGCCGGGAGGGGGTCGGCCCGGCCAGGAGCCTCTGAGGCTTGGAGGGGGGAGATGCTGAGTCCCGGCCCCTCCCGGAGACACGATCCGGAGTGGGGGGAAAGAACGGGGCAGAGGCACCGCACTGCCATCGGGGAGGTTTCGGGACACCCGGGTCGATGTAGTGGTGATGAGCTGTGGGTGCTGGGAGATCCTGGGAGGGGGTGTCTCATCTCGCTTGCTCTACCTCCTCCGCCGGCCCGGCTCCCCGCTGTTCCGCTATGCTCGGCCGAGCCTCCGCGCCTGCCTCCGCTCGGCGCAGATATTACTATTTCGTTATTTATTCACTTATTTATTCATTTATAAAGTGTTTACTTAGCTCGGTGCAGATGTAACATCTCATTTACAGGTTGGCCCCAGGGCAGAGAAACAATTGGCAACAGAGGAGGAAAAAAAAAAAAAAGAAGAAGAATTAAAAAAAAGAAATAAGAACTCGGGAGAATAAAGACGGAGAGAGGAGAGAAGGCGAGCTGGGAAGCTGCCTGCTGCGACGGGGAAGCCAGCCCGGCTTCCCCGGTACCCCCGGACCAGTAACGGGGAGGCGACCGTCGGGGCCGCTCTCCTTCGGGGGAACTGAGACGCGGGGGCGTCTGGGCTTAAGGGGTGGATATGCCTCCCAGGAGGGCGCAGGGGTGTCGGAGGGGAAGCCTGTCGGAGGTGAGGCTGATCCCGAGCGTGAAGAGGGGTACCACATCGCCTTCCTCCCTCCCTGCTCCCCTCTCTTCCACTCGGCCTGGGCACAGCAGAATGCCCGCACGTTGTTTCTCCATCGGCTTTTGGGGAGCAATTCATACTTTCTTCTCCGGTTCCCGAGGCAGCAGCGTGGGTAAGATAGAGTAGGGTGGGCGATAACGTGCCGGAGGTGGGATCGAACGCGCTAACCCCGGAGGGCCTGTGCCCCTAAGGCGGGCCGGGCGCGGCGGGCCCAGGAGGGGGCGGCTTCGGTAGCCCCGGTAGCCCCAGCGCATCCCTTCACACGGGCGCTGACGGACGGCAGCTGCTGATTGTTTAAACGAGGAGGCAGTTGCTTAGCAACCCATAGGAGGCTCATTACCGAAGCCACAGTGATTAACAAAAAAGGGTATGAAAGTAAAATGGATTAATTATTTAATTAACTAATTGATGATCAACTTCTTTTTAATTATTCACTTAATTAAAGAAGTGTAACTACAACACTGCCCTTATCAAGTGTGTTGATATACTGACAAGATTTCAAAGACAAAAAGAAGAAGAAAGGGAAAAAAAAAAAAATCTTCCCTGCTATGGGCGCTGCAGATCTGAACCAGGAGCTGCATGCAATGTCTTGGGACTGCCCATCCTGGAGTTCAGATGTGGCCCCAAAACTTCTCTGTAAGGGGCTAGGTGAGAGCCTTTCTCCAGAAGTAGCAACATAATCATCACCAGTTGTATCTGCTTCCTGTCGCCACACCACAGAATATAAATTCAGCTGGGCCGTGCTCTGAGGAAGAGTTATGGAGGCCTTACTGCCTCTTAAATCCGGGTTGATCTTTTCCTCTTAACTAGACAATGGTTCAGCTGCATCTGGTCAGACCTAGCAAGAGAGTTATGGATGGCTGCAAGCTTCCCCACTCCTTTTTCCTGTGCCAAAGAGTTTAGCTAGGTTTGGAGTGAAGAGAAGTGACCAAAGCATTCTAAGCAACTGGGGACACCCCACCATGACATCTGTGGTCAGAGGAGAGGGGGAACAAATACAGCAACCCCAGTATTTGTTCATGTGGTGCATGAAAGCTGTGGTTTTCCTAGGCATGGTGTCCTGGCAGCAGGGACCAAGGGAACGAGAGCAGGGTGTCCTGCGCAGGGCAGCCCCAAAATACCATAGAGCTCCCTGCCTGCTCAGGGATCCTTTTTCCCAAGTTGTGCTTGGAGTCAGTAACAACATGTAAGTGATTTTGCTTTCCAAAGGATTTGTCTTCTTCTTCTTCTTCTTCACTCCGCCCAGCAAGTGTCTGGCTCTCCTTGTATTGCACTAATTTTGTTTCTGCTTTTTTTGAAGTAAACAGTGGAGCTTGTCGAAAACGTTCACCTCTCCTGATTAATTTACCCCTAATGACAAAGATGGCTCTGCAACCAGCAGGTAGATGCAGGGAGTGAAATCCGCCTGTTTTTCCCTGTTAGCATGGCCGATGAGGAGAGGGGGCTGCTGCCGAGCTGGGGGGAGGACAGTGCTGCAGGGACTCAATCGATTCTATTTACCCATCCAAGGTGCAATTGGATTTATTGTCAGTGTGAAGAAGACAAACTGATCACTTCTGCTCAGCACAGTATTGGCAGGTCCAAGATCTGCTGCAAGAAGGGAAACTTAGGAGAGTTTGGCCTGCCTTTTTAACCCTCGTCTGAAATGTTCCTCCTCTGTTCTTGGGGACCTTGGAGCTCACCCAAAGAAATCTCATTTCCTGCCGCCACCCACAGGTCATTGTCACTCCATGCCAGGAAGAGGGGATGGAAGTAGAGGGTTGGTATGGCTGTGCAGAGCCCTGGGTATCTTGGCAATATGGACCAGGAGCTCTTTGATGTCACAAGGACAGTGCTGTAGTGGCCACAGCATCTTTGTGGTGGCCTCAGGCTGTGAATGAGGTGGTTTTCTCAGGACACAGAAGTCACTAGCGATGTTGGAAGGTGGAAATATGGGGGGAAAGAGCTCTCCTATACTCACTGAAGGAGAAAAAGCTTCCAGTGCTGGGCAGACAGTCAGGTCTGTCTGAGACAAGACAGTAGAAGGGTGGACATGGCAGTCTGACTTCCCCCTTGCCAGTTCCCTGCACCTCCATCAGGTCTTAAAAACATAAACCAAACCTTCCCCTCCATTTAAATTGTGTGCCTAATCCCTTAACTCTCCTAATTAAGCAGAGGGAAGTTTAAATTGTTCTGGCCATCTTTGGGGGGATTATATATTTCAATCATCATTATGGTATGGCTATTTGTGATACCACGAGATAGATAGGTATATCCATTGTATAATCAGGCATACAAATTATAATCCCCCCAAAGACATTTAATAACAATTTAAAATACTGACTGCTGGACGTAGGGCATCGGCAGATTAGAAATGAATGTGAACAGGGGGTTGTTCAAGGACTCTGGATGCTTTGTGATACCAAACTCAATCCTGCAGTTCTCCCTTCTGGCATTAGGACCAGGGCTGGTGAGGAGGAAGTGGCTCCCATCCCTGGAGCCTGGAGTCCCTCCTGTATGGCAGTATCTTGATCTGTCCACAGATGAAGCTCAGGGTGAGCTGGACGTGCTGGGTCCCACAAGTGTCTCCAGCCTCCTTACCAGCTTCCATCCCTCGGGTTGCCATAGGGGTCTCATTACCTCCACTGGAAGCTGTGGATGTGCATCTGAGGGCAGGATGTGGTCTGATGCTGTCTAATTTTCTCAGAGCTGTACACGGGGGTCCCCACTGACATTAGAGGGAGCTGCTGAAGCATGTCGAGAGAAGAGGAGGTGCTATGAGCACTCCTTGCAGCAAAACTGCTCGGGGGTGTCTCTGTAACTGTGAAATCAGGCTTTCTGAAAGCATGGATTATTGAGTGAGTAGATTTAGGCAGCTCCTTTAGGGCCATTAGTCCTCATATGCACTTGGTTATTTTACACCGAAAACATACAGGGAGATTATATCATTTTTAGGGTAGGGAGAGGAAAAAAAGGAGTAATGTTTCTGTTTTAGGAGTAAGTAAAAATAACTGCTTGAAACCTCCCGAAACAAAAAGAGGTATGTCTGAGAAATAAACTCACATTCTGATGACAGCAGTAGCATAGCAGGCTGAATTCTAACACACTGCTTTTTTGTAGACTTGCTTTGGGTAGCAAAGAACTTAAAACCTTGTACCTTAAGTGGAAGGAGAGGACACAGAAATTTTTTCATGTGTGCCAAGGAAACATTATGAGGTAAAGAAAAAGCCCCAACAAACCAAAAACAAAGAAAACCAAAAGGGCTTGTCAGGATCATCTTTTGCAGAAAGGGCAGTTCTACTGAAACACTGATTTCTTGCTCTGCTTTTAAACAACAGCACAAAGAGCATGTTTTCTACTTCATCAAATAATGGAAACATTATCATTATTTGCATTGTGCCTGTAGTACAGACAGCAAATGCTGTGTAACAGCTGAGGAGCATCTCTCTCCCTCGCTGTATGAGGCGGGTGCAGGGCATCCACCCCTCAGCTGCAACAGGGGAGAACCAGGAGAGGTGTGGGTCTAAGTCAGAGCACCAAAAGATGGCAAAGAGAGCTGGGTGTGGGAGGGGCTGATGGCTTTGCTGGTTAGCAGCAGTACAGAAAACTTACATTCTTGTTTGACAGTGCTACAAGTTGCAGGGAAAACAGCTAAACTTTTACCTAATGCATCAAGGAGTCTTGCTGGCAACAACGTTGCAGGAGAAATCGTACCCTCACTGCATCTCCAGTTGTGTGTCTAGCTCCAGAGTTGCAGTTTTTGCAAGGATTTGCTATGTTTTTCCTAATCCCTTATTGCAGCACGACCCTCTTGCCAGTTCCCAGGAGCCCCACACAGTAAGTTCCTAAATGCCCTTGAAAGGGCAGATGCTGCTGGGCTCCCACCAGCAATAGGGCACTGGGAGGCTGCTCTACGTGATTCTCAGCCCTGCCATGTGTGCTGCCACTGAGGGTCAAAGATGTTTTAGTCCTGGGAAATTCTAAAACCCCCAAATAAAGGAGATGATGGCTGAACACACCCCTGGGGTGAATTCAGCAGGCACCCGCAGGCGGGGATTGATAATCTTTATCCAACATGGCAGTTCAAAGTGCTCTTGTAGGGGGTCACCCAGGCTTGGATTTAAGGGGAGGGAGAGGCCCTGGGCTCAGGCTTTTTGTTAGGAATGCAGACCAAATCCAGTCCCTACAGGTATCCCATGTATAGCAGACTTTGTGATGATGACCCTGAGACTAGTCTATGACCCTGAGACAAGTTTTTTTTTTCTGGAGGAGGACCTCACACCAGATCCTTCTCTCGGTGACCCTGATGCCTTGTTTGCCTTGGTGTTAGAGAAGCTGCTGTTCTCCAGCGCTCCTTGCACCTCCGAGAGGCAGCCCCAGGAGTGGGGAAACCAGGTCAGCGCTCACAAGGGATCAAATGCCCCAGTGATGGGCATGTTGCATGCTGACCTTGCCAGCTTGGGAACAATTTGGGACTTGTTGGTGCCAGCTAAGCTGGCTCAGACTCTAGGTCTCCACTGCAGCCGTGCCCTCTCGCTCTCTGGCTTTAAATCACCTTCAGCTTTCTTATTTCTGTGGGCTCATCTTCCCGTCTTAGAAACCTCTACATCAAAGCTGTGCTGGGGGAAAATACACCCTTAACTTCTTTAAAAGACCCTGGCTGTTGTGATTACAGGATCTGGCAACTACTTTTCCAGAGCTTGTGAACTTCTTGGGAGAAGAAAAAAAAAAACAAAAAAAAACAATCTCCAGGGAGTTTCTCTCTGGGGGAACTTTGATATTTTCTGGCTGGTTTTTAAAAGTCTACTGTTAACACAGTACAAGATTTTTTTTTTTTGCTGCCTTTTTCTTTCTTTCTTTCTTTTTTTTTTTTTTTTTTTTTTTTTAAGCACCAAACTCTTGATGGATCCTGGGTTTGTAGGAGCTGTAAATGTAAATTGTTTTTTCCTCTGGCCACTTGTGTTTTATTTGAAATGTACAAAGTCTGAGTGTGTAGTTCCTGAGAGCTGGCCTAGAGAACAGCAGCACTCCCAAGTAGTTTGTCTCCTATCAAATGGCATTAATAATTTAGTCTCTAATTAAAAGTGAGGTCAAACAATGAAAAATGACTGAGCTAAATGGTTACGCTGTGATGTATTAAAGTGACTGGTGGGTTTTAATGGATGGAAGGAGAGTTGTTGTTTGTTTATGTGCAAAACACTTTCAGTCAAAGACTGTAGGAGTCCTGAGGAAATGTATTTAACGAAAATCTTTTACAGGTTACTGAGTCAATCTCTTGAACAGACAATTTTTACACACCTTTTATTTCCTTTAAATTGCTCAGCTACCTGTAAAACAGCTTCTCTTAATGATGAAGGGAGTAAAAAAAAACAAACCACCAAACAACCAAACAACACTTTGATGCCTCTCAGGCTTGTTCATCAGTTAATGTTAACACTTAGCAATATCTAAGGGGATCTAAGACATCATGGGAAAGGTATTTTGAAGAGAGTTTGGTTTTATGTTCTGAAAGATGCTGTACATGTCTGTTCCCAGCATGCTTGGTGGCTGCTGCTGCCCTGAGTGATTTTGGGAAGTGCCTGTTGTTAGTGTGATCATTTGTCAGAAGACCCTGCCCAGAAGCTAGCCCTATACTGAGCAGAGTGGTGTTGCCCCAGCAGCTGAATTTCCAAAGAAAAATGGAAAGGAAGCAAGATTGCAGGTCTCAGTGTGCAAAGAGGCAACCCAAGGCAATGAAGACTCTGCTCAGGTCCTGGGCAAGTAAGCCAGGATGCTAGATCCTCTGCCATGACTCTTGCTAAAACCAGCTGTACACAGAGCCTCCTGCAAGGACCTCATCCACCAGCTCATCCTTCCCACCACACTGGTGGGGTGCACTTGGTGCTGCACTGTTTGAGGCAAATGGTGCAACATCATGTTAGTGAGACCATGGAAATGGGGGGCAGTTCCCCACCATGGGCATGAATGTGTCGTTTAGTAGGTTCTCTGTGTCATTTATGTGGAAGACTTACATTTCTGAACCCTAAGCTGAGGCATGAAGGTCCCTGGATGGCAAGGGTCATGGAAATGTATGTGATTTTATGCCTGGGATTCTCCACCTTGGTTTCCATTGCCAGGGCTCCAGGGTTAAGGCACTGACTCCTNTCCCTGAAGGTGTTCAAGGCCAGGTTGGAGGAGGCCTTGAGTGACCTGTACTAGTGGAAGGTGTCCCTGCAGGGGGTTGCAACTAGATGATCTTTGAGGTCCTTTCCAACCTTACCATTCTACGATTCTATGATTCTGTATAGTCTTCTTCCTATGGTTGTACAGCTGCCTCTACAGGAAGGCTAAATAGAGGGTGGCAGTTCATCTTGATTATGATCGGCAAACCCAGGATCCTCCATCACAGAGCTGGACCCTGAGGTGCTATTTGCTACCCAGAAGCAACAGGAGAAACACTTCTGCTCATCAAGGCTGTAACTGGAGGCAGGAATAAGCCCAGCCTTAAGAAGCCCACATTACTTTACAGTACTGTATGAGGGAAAAAAAAAAAAAAAAAGGATATAGAAGCCTCTACTCCATGATGTTTAGCATTTATTTACTTACATTTTTTAGCTGGCAATCTTTATATTAAAAAAAAGACAGAAAGTTGGAGTTTTGCACCTATTTCATTTAACACCACTTAACTCCTGGCACTGACCCAATATGTCTCCATTAAGTGGAGACTTTGCAAAAATTGTCCCAATTAAGCAGCAGCATTGCGATTTGCTGTTGTTAGGCTAAACTGGTTCCCTGGGAGATGTCCTAATGAGGTATCCATCTTGATTAAGTGCAGACCCGTGAAGTGCTTCCCAATTAAAGGACAGAAGAGGCATGTATGTTATCCAAAAGTTTTTTAAAAGAAGTAATCATTTGTGATCTGGTCCAGGATTCACACCCCATGGGCAATGGCAGTGTTTGCTTCCACATGGGAGGGTGCTGGCCAGACCCATCATGAGTAGACCAGATGCTGACCAGACCCATCATGGTCTGCCAGCATCAGCATTTGTGTCTGGGTCTCCACATTTAGAGCAACTGAAGAAGACCAAGTGGGTGAGAGCCCAGCTAGATGAAGGAATCATTCCTGCATGTTCATACAGGTTGGTTTTGGGCTTCCATTTGTATCTTGCCAAGATCCCTGATTCTCTTGATGCTTCAGGGCACCTTTCTGAAGCAGGGAGTAAAGCATGGGAGCTGAGGAGATAAATTTATTGCTGGTAGGAGGGACTCAGATCCTAGTTTTTTATATGGGCAGGTTGGGTGTGTGGCCGTGGTGGCACACAGAGAGACAGGCTGGAAGAGGGAATATACATCTTCCCTCCCTCCATTTTCCTGCTGTAGCTATGGGCTGCTACTGAGGTGCCCAACAGGATGGCAGGAGGTGAGTAGCAGTGGAAAATTCCCACTGGTTTTAAGGAAAAAAAAACAACCCTACAAACCCAAACCCTTTCCCATGAGAGTGCTGCAGCCCCAAGACAGTGTCCCAGAGAGGCTGTGGAGTCTCCATCCCTGGTACGTTGAGAAACTTGTCTTGGTTTGATGCTAACCTTGCTTGATGGAGGAGATTGGATGATGCAGCTCCAGAGGTCCTTGCCAACGTAGGTCTTTCAGTGAAGCCATGCTTGCAGGGCTGGGAGGGCTTCACCAAGAGGCTCACCCTTCCCAGGCTGTACTAAGTCAATGCAGAAACCATTAGGTCTCCCTGGGGCAGCCCCAGGACCTGGTGGGCTGTGACTTAGGAGGAACATAGGAAAAGGACATAGCTGTAAAACCCTGGCTGGTGTGTGGAGAAGAGAGAAACCACACGAGAGCAGACTGTAAGGAACAAGAACTTTCCTTCTTCCCTTCCAGTAACTTTCACTTCAGTTTGAACCAATAAATTTCCATTTGCCAAGTGTTAATATTCACCCAGTGTCCAGAGGACATACCTTGAAAGTTATTTATAACAAGGTTTTAATTTCCACCCCCCACCCTTTTATTTTTTTTTCCTTTCCAAGGAAACAATGTTCTTATTCCACATTCCTTCTGCGCTACAGAATTACCAATCAAGTATTTTGGAGTAATTTTAAAATACAATTATAAAGAATGTGATTAGGGCAAATGCAAGGGGGAAAAAAAAAAAGAAAGAAAAAAAAAGGACAGAAAAAAAAGAAAGAAAAAAAAAAGAAAGGAAAAAAAAAAAGAAGTTAAACATAATCAATCCCTCGATGCTGCCTTCTGGTTTACATTTTAGTATCATTTAAGGGGATTTGTGCCAACCTTTCGTAGTAGATTAAAGGCAGATATTTTGTTTGTTACAATCAAACCTATGATTTCGGTTTTATAAATTTTTAAAATATTAATTATAGTTTGAAAAGTACACGGAGGTGAATGCATTAACCAGTTTCCTGCTTAGATAGCAACTATTTGGTGTTTGGCATTAGATTAGCGAGGAGCAGGTTGGGAATTTTAATCCACCTTGTTAAGTTATTAAATTTTCTTTATTTACATACAGCTCTCACTTTCATTAACATTGTAACAGGTGCTCATTAACAATTTATCACTGGCAAGGCAGAAACAAAAAAAAAAAAAAAAAAAAAGATTTTGCTACAAAGTTTTCACTCTTCTGAGTATCTCAATTACACTACGGAGCAAGGCTAAAGCAGTCTGAAAGGCTCCAAACTTGGGTCCGGGTGGAAAGGAAAAAAAAATCAGCACTCTTTGACTATTTCACTGCTTGTAGCTTTAACTCTGTGTAGTTACACAAATAAAGCTTCTGTGGATTCAAAAGAGGGGTGGGTTGGCACACTACAATGTCTGCCACGCTAAAAGTATTTGGGTTGGTGAACTTAAGGACCCATTGCTCCATCCCACTTATCCACATCTTAAGTGAAGACTAATAGAATTTTAATATGATCTGTAATCACACTAAAAACTGTAGTTCAACATTCCTGAGCATCTCTTCAGTGCTATTGAATAGCCCTGGATCTAATTAGCATAATCATTTGCAGAGCCCTTGGAGTCCTATTTTCACAACCTTTTTATATTCTGAAAACAGGGGGTTTATAGTTTCTTCTCATTTTTTGGCACCAGAGAAGGACACGGCACCATTTCCTTCTCCCAACCGCCTCCCAGCTCCCTCCTCCTTCCCCTCTGCTCCTCCCAGGCTGCTTGTACTGCACGTACCGGCCCCAGCAGTCACCTGCAGACCCGACGGTGCCATCTCTGGCTTGGCTGCAACACCCCAAAGCCTTGGAGACAGCTGGGGGGCACCGGAGGCTTTCCTCTTTCTCCTAAAAATAATACACTCGATGTACCTCTCTCCCTTTTTAACACCACCCTTTTCTTTTGGAAGGAGATGAGCCTCCAGCAGCTCTTCAGGCAGCTGCCTCTTCCCCATCCCTGTATCTCCAGGCGCTGCTCTTCTCTTGGCAGCCAAGGGCTTGCTGTCACAAGGTGGTTTGTTCTGGCAAGGTGTCTGAATAGCTGTGGTCTTGGCACCAGTCTTTATTTTGCAAGATAGAGCCCTCATTTGAGCCTTTGTTGCTTGCAAGACTTCCAGCAATGCTGGTACTTCTGTGATGATCCATAACACATGGGTGATTACAAAGCGTTCCTTGGCCTTCCAGCTCTTGCTACATCTAGGAATTCAAACTCCAGTTTGGAGTTGCTTTCCCCATTTTTATTTGAATTGTCATCCAGGATTTTTTTGCATAACTCAGGCTGCGAGAATCTCCCTCAGGGTCATGTTTTATTCCATGTTAAAATAGCTTGAATGTTGCTACAGAACATAGAGTCATAGAATCATAGAATGGTAAGGCTGGTAGAGACCTCAAAGATCATCTAGTTCCAACCCCCTGCCATAGGCAGGGACACTTCCCACTAGTACAGGTCACTCAAGGCCTCCTCCAACCTGGCCTTGAACACCTCCAGGGAGGGAGCAGCCACAACCTCCCTGGTCAGCCTGTTCCAGTGCCTCACCACCCTCACTGTAAAGTGAGGTGAGTGATCTAGCATGGCTCTTGCCTTGACTGTTGCTGACTCTGTGTGTAGTGAAAATAACCTTGATATTCCTCCACTGGATATGTTCTTGATCAGTTTAGATAAGGAGAGGATTATGAAATTCTTACAAATCTTAGAGCAGACCCAGCTGGTGATACTCACTGTCCATTTCACCACTGCTCTTTATGCCCTCTCTTAAGACGTGGTTAGAGGAGATGTTTCAATGCAACTGACACAGTTCATCCAAGCTTGACAAATCATCTCCCTAACTCCCTTCATTTTCAGTTCTACATTGTTTCAAATAGTTTACACCAGAGCTGAGGGACCTCAGTAGCCTCATCCTGCTTAGGCTCCCTTCGTGAACCCTGTCTGCAACAAGAAGAGGACAGACAAATCACCCCTAGAAAATACAGAGCCATCAGGCTGGTTTGTGAGCAGTGATGTCTAGTCACAAAAATCACCAAACTCTCTGGCTTCTCCTTCAAAACATATTTTGTGTGGCCAGTGGTCTTGGTTTTAATGTTCATTTTGCCACTGGCAGTTTGTCTTTGCTTCTCACTGAACCCTGGTGATTGGTTTTTTGGTGTACTTCTGGACTGTCAGTTTTTTCCAAGCTCCAAAGTGATTCTCCCTCTGTAATTTGAGGACTTCTACGGATTGAACTTCAAAGAAGTCTGTGAGTCTCGCTCTGTCTCTCAAGACTGATTCCTGCAATTAGAGTTTTCCTAAATCCTTTTTAATTTATCATTGCTTTCACAAATCCAGGCCACAAAGTGCTGGATTCCTGCTCTGTTTTATTCCCTTGCTCTGCACATTGTGGCTGGTGTCAAGGCTTGGGACAATTGTTTCTGGCTTTAGTGTGGACTGATTGCTTTCTTCCACATCTGGATTAACACAGTAGTGATTGGAGGAACCAGGTGTAAGAGATCAGTTTGGGGTAGTTGTATCTTGAAGGGTATGTGCTTTGAAGAACCTAAACCTGCACTCTGGCTCTGTTTGTCTTCAGGATGTGTACGGTGTAGGTAAGCCTTTTACTGCTGACTCAGCAAATCTTCACATCTTGTGTTCAGCAAAGACCAGACAAATGTAGAGAAAGGCCAAATCCTCATAGCTTTTCTCTGCTCCTGAATGGAGCTTTGTGTAGACAGTGTCCTCCACCTTGATCTGTGGTGCCCTGGGCATCCCAGAAGGAGCTTATATCCATTGCTCATTGTCTTCTCACTTGCTCCCTGGGATAGGACAAGGAGTAATGGATGGAAGCTGTAGCACAGGAGGTTCCACCTCAACACAAGGGGGAACTTCTTTCCTGGAAGGATCCCAGAGCACTGGCACAGGCTGCCCAGAGAGGTTGTGGAGTCTCCTTCTCTGGAGACTTTCAAGGCCTGTCTGGATGCATTCCTGTGTGCCCTGAGCTAGATTGTCTGGTCCTGCTCTGGCAGAGGGTTTGGACTTGTTGATCTCTTTGTGTCCCTTCCAACTCCTGACATCCTGTGAGCCTGTGATCCCCAGCTAGCATTAGTGCATGCCCTGGCTTGAGGGATTTATCCTACAGGATTTGCTGAGTGTGATAATGCCATGCTGCAGGCATAGCCCTGCCTGTGCATCCTCCACACCTTCCTCATCCTCACTGGCCTGCACTTGCAGTGCTGGCATCCCTTGTCTTGTACATGAACCCTATGGCAGGGGTGGTAAATCTGCAAAAGCATTTTGCTCTAACAGACATGGAAAATTAAAGCCTGGTAACAACCGCCACAAAGGACACAGGCAGAATACCTCCCCGCTTCTGCCGTTGTTCCCTCCCCACCATCCATTTTGCAGAAGCTTTTGACTTGCTTCATTCTGACAAAAAAAAAAAAAAAAAAAATCTTCCCACAGCAAAGATGTCCTTGATTGTGTTATTTGAAAAAAAGTAATTTTCCCCACCCCTGAAAGTTTTTATCTGCGGCGCTTTGTATTTCCTCCCCGACTTAAATAGCCTGGCCTCTCTCTTTCTCAAAGTAAAATAGACACTGCCTTTATTTATCCTGTTGGTACTTTAAACTACAATAAGATAAATGGGCACAATTATAGATGTGTACCAGAATAGGAACATGTGTTCTAGCATATGTGATACTAACCTAAGCAGACATCTAAATGTACTTCTCAGATAACAAACGTTACGCACACACACATATTTATTAAACTCAGCAGCAGCCTTTGCCATCCTTTGGAGCTCCTTTTCAACAGCTGGTGAGCTGTCAGAATCCCCTTAAATATTTTAAGGCACAACTTAAATATTTTTGGTTGGTTCTGTGATGGTAGCAGAAATTCATGGTGGAACAAGCCCAACTGCTTTCATAAAGAGCTTGAGGAAAAGCAGAGGGGGGAGTTATTTAGTTGCAAGTTTCGAGCCAGCTTTGCTTTTAAAGGAGCAGACTGAGCTCTGCAGTGAGACCCAGCAATCCCTTGCCCCTCTGTGCACTGCATTGCCTTCCCCAGCCTCCAGGCTTGTGGTCTGCAGTGGGGAAGGCTGCCTGGGCTCTCTCCCATGGGGTTTAGTGCAAGTTCACACAGTGGATTAGATCACGGAAAGCTGGTGGATGTTTACTTACGATGCCTGGGTGTTTATGATGCTCTTCTGCTCCGTTCCTGAGTTCCCTCTCGATGGACCTGGTCCCAAAAGCCTGGGGAGCGTCACAGGCATGACTTCAGCTGTTGCAGATGTGTGGCCATGGGACCTTGCAGAGCTCCAAGGCAGGCTGGAAGCTCCAAATGGTGACGATTTATATCACCGAGAGTCAGAAAGGATTTGCAAACCATCCCTTCTATTGGTATTTAAGTGCAGCAGAGAAAATCCACGGTGAAAAGGCACAGGGCAAGAGCCTTTTTATTTTTAATATACATTAAAAAAAAAAAAAGAGGTATTACAACATGTGAGTGGGAGATAATGACAGGTGAATAAAAAGAAAGACAGCGACGTATCTAGCAAAGTGTCAGATTGATAAATAAATGAACAAAGACAGGAGAATAAAAGGCTGCTATGAAATACATCAAATCTGATGTGATATGGATCGTGTTGTGGGAAGTTCAGTCTTCCTTTGCCAAGACAGGAGTCAAGGACAAACAGTTTGTCTGCCATTACGAGCTGTCCAGGCTAGAGAGATAAATACACCTGGAAGATGGATCCATCCTTCCCTCCACTGGCCTCCAGCACGGCGAACGCTCAGGAAGTCAACACCATGCAATTTATTTTGGGTGGTGTTTCCCATGTAGGCTTATAAGAAGCTGCTTCTGAGTGGATTATGGGCTGTCATGCAAAACTAAGAGATAAAGAAAGCACAGTTGAAGCTGTGTCCTCACATGTAGGGTGGAGGAAGCAGAGCTGAAAGGCGAATGAGCAGGATCATGCTTTGATGTATTGGAGGAATGATTGATTGAGCACAAAGTGGGTGAACTGGGAAGGAGCAAGTGGTGTCTTGCTGGAAAGAGCAGGAGAAACAAACCATGGAGATGTGATGGATCTTGGAAATGAATCTCAGCATCACAGAGAAGCTCATTAGAGAGCAGAAGAGGTGGTCCCTGTCAGAGAGCAGCACCTGTTTCATCACACTGAGCAAAGCTGGCACAGAGAGAGGAGAGGTGGGAAAGGAGCAGTGCTGTGCTCTCTGGGCAGCAGTGACCCTCAGGAGAAAGCCACTGATGGAGGCAATTAGCAGGTCAAACACTCCTGCTTTAAATTGGGGAACCAGTTGGGAAAGACCAGGGTCAAGTCTTGATCTTCCTCCCATGGAGAAAGTGATCATCTCTGGAGGTTAGCACAGGTCAGTCTAAAGCCTGGGATGTCTGCTTCCCAGCTGGAATGTAAAACTGAGAGAACTCAGCAGAGGGGCAAAAAAACCTCCAACTGGGTATATAAAATAGTGCAATGCTGGAGTGACCAAGGGTTACAGAACTACTTGGAGGGGCAGGAATGAAGGGTATCAAGAGGGACAGGAAAGGAAACAGTTTTTGAGGATGTCCTCAAGCCAGGCATGGCAGGGGCTATATTTGCAGATGAAGATGGGCAGCTGTCCTAGTGGGAATGTTTGTGAGCAGAGCCTCTGCCTACAGCAGGCAGAGGAGAATGGCTGAATAAACAGGAAAAGACTTTTTTGCTACAGTGTTTTGTGATGTCAAGATGACTTTCCCCCCAGTATTGAAAATAATGAACTCACAGGAAATTGTCCAGGCAGAACTTTTGAAGACCCACTCACAGGACAGCAGCAGCCATCCCAGCAGGGATGGAAACCTATCCTAGGAAAACTCAGGGAGGCTGCAAGCTTTACAGGCCTGGTAGGAGCTGTGGGCAAGGAAGTTTCAAATTCTCCAAACCTGGTTTCAAGGGGGAATTTCCCTGTGCTGAGCCAGTCCCAGAGTATTGTAACCCAGTATTGCTGTATTGTGTTGGTGCTCCATCAGGCAGCATTACTAAAAACACTGCCCGTCCTTCCTTCCTTCCTTCCTTCCTTCCTTCCTTCCTTCCTTCCTTCCTTCCTTCCTT